>JAFEMH010006966.1:0-107076 GCA_022495995.1 Adenophora triphylla var. japonica
AAACCTATTTTTTCAAAAAAACTAAGAGGGTCATGCTTTCGTTCGTTTAAACATCCAATGTATTCATTTTATGTGCATCCTTGATAATCATGTACGATACATGCATTTTATGAGATCTTACGACTTGTAGACCAATTGTATGTTGTTTGTGGTTTTTTATATGTGGATTTTCTGGTTTGTTGCATCCCTTGCCAAGGAGAGGCAGGGGCTAATCTCAGTTTCGCAGGGTCTGGTTTGGTAGACTTCTCTTAGTCGTGCGACATCTTTAACTCCATGTTGTCCTGTGTCACACGACAAGAGTAGTCACTGGACAGGTTTCAGGTTCTGGTTTGAGGGCAGTCCCTTGAATCAAGAGAAAGATTGCTCAGCTGACTGTTGTTCCTTGTTTCTTCCCTGAGAGAGTGTGTGTATGTTTTCTTTTTAATAAATAAAATAAATAAATAAAAATTTCTGTTTTTTGTAAATAAAAGAATATAGTCAACTGCACACTACGTCACATAGCTTTAGAACCCTCTGGGTGCGACGCCCGACGGCATCGCGGACGGTGATAATATTCGCCACGTTTGAGCGCCACGTGTCAAACCCATCCCCCTAGCGCGTTTAAAGGCACCACACTCAAACCTTACCCACGGCCGTTTTTTGATACAATGCTTTAACTACACCAAAACAGTTGCTTTTGAAATTTCCAATAAGTCTTTTTACCTTCCTCGTGCCCGCACCGTGTGGAAACATGTTGCCAATGCAACATGGTTTTCATCGTAAGTGACATAACACTCCCGCGACGTGTCTTAAATGAGAGATATCATGCCGCATTGTCACCCACATGCAACCTGACGAGAGGTCATGCCGGTTTTTCTTTGGAAATCCCGAGAATACCTGGCAGTGCCGCCCAAATTTCCCTAGAAATTGGGGGCCACTCGTCCTGCTCCCCACGTCTGTTAGGGTTTTGTTTTAGGTATCATCACCTTATTATCAATTTCAAATGCAAAACATTTAGTGTAATTTTTGAACTTTGCGTCCCTAGGTTTCCCCAAGGTATAAGCCTTTGGGTAAATAAATAGGATTAGCCTTTCCCAAACTGTTTCTTAGATTTAAACTTACCGATTTATACTTAAAGATAAATAAATTGTTTGCGCGAAGCCCCCATTCTCTCCTCGTTTCTTCCCCCTTCTCTCTCGTATTCTCTTTCTTTCTTTCCCTACCTCATAAACCTATATATATACCCCCGTAGCCACTACGGCGAATGTTGGGAGAGTCGAACATCATCCGTATCTGGGAGCTCAAGTTTATGCTCCGGTGGTCAAAGAAGTCCTAGCAGCTTCCGAAGCTTTAGCTACAAGGTGCGTGAATCGAAATGGCAGTGGAATGGAGATGTGTCCGTCGCTCACACTGGCCGTTGAGAGGGTCAGTCCGATGAGTCGCCCAAGCTTGAATGATCCGTCTACACGACGCAGTTGAGGATAATTCTTTTGAAGCCGCTTGACCCGGGAGCGTGCCAGGCTCCGCTTTTGCTGCGCCGTAATGCCAAAATCCGAGAAGAAGAAGCTCATAACCGCTTTGTTGAGGCCACGAGGTCTCCTGGGACACAGCCGGTGCTCCGTAGAGAAGACTCGGTTCACTGAAGAAATTACCGAAGAGGGCAGAACATATTGGACCCGTTTCTGCCCGTCCTGCTCGCTCCACTCAAGCAAGCCAATGCCATGCCTCCTCCCACAAGCTTATGTCCCGCGCCCCGAGCAAATGCCGCCTCGTGGATTGATCATGAATGTCCAAGGAAAGCTTCCTCCCCCTTTCTTCCCAAGTGGATTGGCAATCCAGTGGCTCAAGAAGCGTCCCAGCAAGAGTGGTAGGTCATCCAGCCGAACTTCCTTGATCTCACTTCCTTCCTCCGGCCTCCCAATGCCCCGATGTCATAGGGCAGTTCGCATGGGTCTCGCCGAAGTCGGCTTATTCCCAACCCCGCCTCAAAGCTGTGTGTATTCCTGACCTACCATCGTGGTGGTCAAGCATCATGTGCAAAGCCAGAGCGGTCGCCCGCTGCCGGCTGGCCGGAACCTGGATTTGCCAAGACGGTGGTCCGAGGTATCGCCAGTCCCCAGCCTACAAGTGTAGTTTTTCTCACCGCAGCAGTGCTCTCACCCCTTACTCAAAGATCTTTACGGTTCCACTCCGTATTCAGCTCCATGTGTCAAGACAAAGGATTTTCTTCTCTGCCAATTCAGTAGGTCGGGCACACAAAGCAGCATAGCTCCCGTAACCCCAAGTATGCAGCTTTAATGGCTATTGATACCTGGTACTCGGGAACAGAATCTGTCTGGCCCGTTAGTTTGCTCGGGACAAAGGGGAATCTTGGTATCCCCAAGATTTCTCGGTCTCCCACCTGGCCGCTTTGCCTGGGTCGGGTTTCCTCAATTCAGATTTCCCCATATCGTTTTCAACGTAGCTCCCGCTATTCTCGCATTCCGTGTTTAACCCCCCGTAATAACAATTGTTGAAGCGTATGCAAAGAATAGATAGACAAACTGTGGACTATAGGTTCTAGAAGCGGTCTCGTAGTGGTGGATCCAGCCTCAATGGTAACGCCTTTGCCTCACAAATTCAAGATGCCGAAAATGGACTTCGATGGTACCGCTTTTGGTCCAAAAACGCATGTGGGATACTTATGTAATGGACTCATGGAGCGAGCCTGGATGGGCCGCACGCCCCGAATATTCATGGCCTCCCCACTTTCATTTGACTCCGAAAGGACCAGCCTCTCACATGGTTTTTGGCCCCGAACTACAAGAATGCCGCTTCTACTTGGAGCCACGCGAGACCTTTTTAGAGAAGTACAGAGGCAACTTAGAATGGCGTACTGGGCTACACGGGCTACCTGATTTGGTTCATGGGACTATCCTGCATAAGGCCGATGAATCAATTACGTATTTTTACTAAGCCGTTTTGGAATCGCTTAAGCTTAATGAGCTTATCTGAGCCCATCCCCTTGCCAGACTAAAAAGATATATTTTCTTGTCGTGTGTGAAGCCAAAGCATCTGTGGAAGCCATCGGGAAAGGTTGGTATCCCGACTTGCGAGAGATGGCTCCTGATGGCTTGAGCTAGAAGTGAATAATAGATTGTTTAATCCAAACCGAATGTGAATGTTAGTGGAAACAAAGTGGTAGTAGAGGTTTCCTGTGATACCTGACAAACCCAAACCGGCTTCCGCCATGGCACTAAAGGGAGAGAAATAGTTAAAGATAACGCTCATTAACAACTTTCGCAAAGAGGGGTAATAACGGTCCAAATGGTGGAAGATTCTGTTAGCTCAAGGCAACAGAGACAGCTTTGATGACTTGGGTATGACTCGCCGTGAGGAGGCTCTACAACGGATTTCAGACGGGTATGATAAAAGGGTTACACCGGTAAAATTACAAGCTCGCTATTCCCCAATCCTAACCTTGATACAAGTTGCAAGTATTGGCTCTGCTCCACCACCCCTCGTGAGCACACCACCAATACGTGCTTGCACCCCTCAAAAGAATCATTCAAGAGCTTTTCGTAGATGAGAAGAAAATTGAGCAAGTCCCTCGCCTTAATGTCGCAAGAAGTCCCCGCTTCGGCTTAACAACACCGTGAACCTCATGGATTTTGGCCAGTGATCTGATTTTCGTTAATCGTAATAGAATTTGGGAAGTCTGATAGATGAAAGTGATAGTGTCCGGGTTGTAATGAGATTGTGACTCGATGTAATCCCCATTTTCCGTGTGAAATAAAAGATAATTTCTGTTATGTTTTGTATCTTGATGATCTTCTTTATGGTTTGAATAATACTCATTTACACTTCACGCTATTATCATTTAAGAAAATGTGATTTGTGGTAGCGTTGTGAGAAAGAATTTTATCTTTTTGTTGAGTCGCCACCTATATTATTCGATTGGAGAAAATAGGAAAACCATTTTGAAAGAGATTTGGGTTCGGGGCTTAGGTTATGAAATGGGTAGGTCAAGGAGCATCCATTTCACCCAATCCGAGATCGATCTTGCTAAAGAAAAGAGAGGTTTTCAAAAGAAGAGAAAACGATTTTAAATATTACAAATAAAGATCCATTTAACGGGGTTAAACGGAATGTAGGATCGATTGCTTCGAGACCGTCTCCATGATTTGGAGAGGCTCTAGGCCGATCCTAGATTCTATGGACTTATACCACTATAACAATCAATTAGAAAGGGATTTAAGGGTTACCTTGCGTGAGGTGATTTGGGCAGAGTTTCGACTCAAGTTTAGAATCGAGTCTCGATATGGACAGAGCTTCGCCTCAATCCTTGACTTGAGCTTGATGTTTGTTTATCAACAAGGTTGACAAACAAACTATGAGGTGAGTTTTTAGGGTGATTTTGTAGGATTCTTTCAGTGGAAAGAAACCAACAAAATGTGTGTGTGTTGTGAAAATTCGCCGTCGATCCGTCTCTCGAACCTTGGAAGTCACCAAGTATTTATAGGGGATGGATAGGAAGAAGTGGAGAGGTAAAACCCTATCGATGGTTCTAGACTCCAAATCCTATTGGTTGGCCTGATGGATAAAGTTTTATCCCTAAAGAGGTTGAAATCGACGAGGAAACCGTCCTCCGCATGCCGCAGAGGGGGATATCTCGCGCGAGACACGCCATCTCGCGGCGAGATATTGCTCCCGTGACAGCTTGTCCTTTCCTCGTTATCTCGTATGCGCTTAGTCCCAAACTAACGGTGGTTAGTCAAAACTTAACGAAACATGACGAAATGGTGGATTTCTACTTCTTGACTCAAAGCGAGACTTAGAGTGGTATAAGTATGATCCGATGTGTTCGTAATGGGGTGTCTACAGAGCCCCTCGCGACAAGTCTTATGAAAGAAGTCATGTCGACGATAGAAAAGACATCATTCTCGAACATCGGATGGTCGGGCCGCACGGCTTCCTACGTATCTCTATCGGAGAATCAGACCATGACGTAGTTCGACTCCAAAACACGAAAAGGCTGCTTTAGGTATTTTGAAAATCATTTGAAAATCGCGGAGATTTTGTTTTTTTGAAAGATAAATTCATACTGAGGAATCAAATCAAGACCCAATTTTGAATATACCCGTCCATTTGAAGATTCGCCCGTCTCGGGCTCCGAACCCGCGGAAATATGTTAGAAAACAAAGGCTTACCCGTCCGGTCCTCCGAGTCCCGTCGGTTTTGTGACGATTCGCCTTTCGGGCTCCGAATCGGGCTTTTGTTGTTTGGGATGACGATTCACCTGTTTGGGCGTTGAATCGGGCTTTTGGTTTGACGATCCACCCGTTCGGGCGTTGACCGGGCTTTTCCGATGACGATCCACCCCGTTTTCGGGCGCTGGACCGAGCTTTTGATTGACGATCCACCCGTTGCGGGGCATTGACCGGCTTTGATGACGATCCACCCGTTTGGGCGTTGACCGGGCTTTTCCGATGACGATCCACCCTGTTTGGGCGTTGACCGAGCTTTTCCTTTGATGATTCACCTTTCGGGCTCGAATCATGTGAATTGAGTTGATCTTTGGACCACTTCGGTTCTCAAAGCGACCGTGCCGTACCGGGCGATCGTGTGCATGTCACGTTTGGCTCGTTCCGTGACTTACGGTGCCGGTTTTTCCACGTTTCCTTGTTAGTTTATCATTTCCAAGGGTAAATGTGTCAAAATCTTGAATTTTGACGTTGCGTAGACGCTTATTGTTGAGGACAATTTGGTCACTTTCCAGAAGGTATATCTCACGGCGAGATAAGTTATACCGCGCGAGATATGTACTGTCGGGGCATATAAACAGCAGCTCTTGCTTATTTTGAAAACATCATTTTCAAAATTCCCTCCCTAGCTCGAGCCAAGGTCGTTTTCCTTGCAATTTTTCGTGGATTTTCTTGGAGATTCTCCCCTCTAATCCATTCTCAATCCCTCCTTCCTCCATAATCAATGGCTCAGGAACAAAGGAATCCAATTTTGGGGAGCTATTTGCTAGGGAAGGATTATCCTCGCGATGATCTCACCTTCGATAGGCACGCGCATATCTCCACCGCTGTTCGGGAGGGCTTGGTAAGAACTTCTTCTTCACCTCTTATTTCTCACATTGCATTGAGCTTGAATCCCCTTTCTCTTGAATTCAAAATTCCATCAATGGCTTTTGTTCTTGTTCATGCCTAGAACTAGGTTCCTCTTGCATGCGTTGATTTTGTGCATTTCTTTGGATGATTATTGTTGCATTGTGTGCGTATGAGCCTCCTACACATCATGGATTGTAGGAGAGGTTGATTCGGATCACGAATGGCATCCTTGGGCAAGCTTTTCTTGTACGCACGCCAAGTGTTTGATGAAATGCCCCAATGAAAAATTTCTTCTATTTCATTGATTTCTTGACATGGAATGATTTATAATGTTGCCCTCTCTGCTTTTCCTCTCGTTTTTGCAAATGTATAAGCCAACGAAGAATTGCCGAGGAAGCCCGAAAATGGCTAAAGCGGTGTGGGACAAGATCAAGGATCTTGATGGCGTTCGGGATAGGGTGGCCCAAACGGGGCTTCGACTTTGTTGACAATCTCCGGAATAAGGCGGACTCCCAAGTTCTTCAGCGATCCGAGAGAGGTGGTGGGACACTACCCACACCGCTCATTTGCGCTTCGGGAAGCGACTATGACTCCGACCGATTTTCTTGCCATCACGGGGTTAGAGTTCATTGGCGATCCCCGCCGAAGTTTTCGGGTTATAAGCCCGCGAGTCCACTGCGTGGAGGCAGCTTGATTGGTTTCCCCTAACAAGGTTAAGGGGTTTGTCGCCGAGCCGACACCCCTCCGACGTCAAATTGAGGAGTATGCCGAGAAGCCAAATGCAAGCCACCGATCGACCGGGTGAGGGGTGCCCTCTCGGTATATTCTTTCCGAGACCATTTTTGCGAACCATTCTTCTACGGCCCGTCTTTCTCTCGTTACGTTTGTTGGTGAACCCGGATGAGGTGAGCGGATATGATTGGGGCTCGGCCGGGCCTCTTCGCTACCACGCCATGGATGAGGCGTGTAGGAATACCAAGGATTCCCCGTCGTGGTATTCTTATGCCCGGGAGGTATGCCCTTTGATTTTGTTTCGCTTTCTCGTCTCGTATGCTCTGTCCGTGTCCCATACCGAATTTGCTTTTGTTTTGTTTGTGCGTATATGGGGCTACACTGTCCTTGGGCCGTACAAGTTTGAGCCGGAGAGCCGGACCCCTTGTTCCCGGATATCGTGAGGTGGAGCCACCCTAATCGGAGCGTTGATGAGGATGAGGATCAGGATTGGACCCCGACGGCCGCGGAGGCGAGGACCATGCCGGACACTTTTGAGTATGAGAGGCCGGGCCTATATCCCCCGGACCTTGTTGGAGCGGGAGGTGCATCGTGCTTGGGATGCTACTGGATGTGCAGGATGCCGGCATCTTTGGAGGGAGATACCATGTATCTTGGTGAGCGGGTGTTCCCACAAAGATGGCCGTGGTAGCTCGCCATATAGCGTGCCGGCGGATCCGCCGAGGGCGATGTATCCCACCCACTCTATTCCTGAGGATGATTATGCTAGTCTTCCGGTAGGTGATGTGGCGACGGCTTGTGTCATCCCCGGGCCTCTTATGCGGA
Organism: Adenophora triphylla var. japonica; assembly: GCA_022495995.1. NCBI lineage: Eukaryota > Viridiplantae > Streptophyta > Magnoliopsida > Asterales > Campanulaceae > Adenophora > Adenophora triphylla. Next base: position 7,632 of record JAFEMH010006966.1, read on the forward strand.
GTTTCGCCTCGCCGATGGGTCCCCTCCCGGTGGGGATAGGCGATCACATGCTCGTGGCTCCGCCTCGCTTCGCTTCAGTTCCTCGCCCCTAGCACTTCTTCCCGCCCGCTGGGTTCTCTCGCCCTTCGCCCCGCACTTCGGCCCTTTGAGCTATACTTACATGATGGGGAGCATGCCGATGATGGGGCACATCCCGACTCGGATCATATTCCCGAGGGTTACCGCCTTCCGCCCGATGTCTCTTCTGCATGTTTCTCGTTCATATCATATCTCATATTCGTCCATATAAGTGTATATGTCCGACTTCATCTGAGCATTTTCTTTTTCTTTGGTTGTCAGGTCACCATGTCCGCGGCCGATTACAACCGTGGAGCGACCAAGATGGCTGGACTGATGGCCTTGGTGTCGGACCTGTCCGAGAGGCTGTTCCACAAGGCTTCTTTGGCGGCCTCGACAGTGGCCTCGGCGGTGACCCCTACTTGCGGAGCCAAGAGGTCGAGGAGGGATGGTAGCCCCCATGGTGGTGATGGCGGAGGTGCCGGCGGCTCGAGCGACTTGATGGCGTGATCCCCTCCTTTTCCCTTTATCTGATTTCTGATGATTTGTATATATTGGCCGTGTGGGCCCAGACAATTTTTTTTCTTCGGTACCTGTTAGGAACAAGTAGGTAGCACAAAAACAATGGTTTTTCTTAACCCCTAATCCTAGGTCTAATTAGTTAATTAACTTTCTCGACTTTCCATGTTTTTGGAAATGGAATGGCCGCTAGGCCACAATTTTGAGCCCTTATTTTGGTGTTTTACTGCATGTTATGAACCGTACACGCAGGTTTTTCGAGACTTGCTTTGTCAAGTCGGGGCTAGATTGCTGTTTGAGCGTAACCGTTGCCGTTTTGCCGTAGGGATATCTCGCGCGAGATAAGGTGTCTCGCACGAGACACGCTACTCAAAGAAATCTCTTCCTTTTTCGAACAGGATTTTGTCGCTTTTCCCTATAAAATCACCCCGTAGTCCGGCCGTATAACTCATTCTAGCCTTTCAAACTCTAGAGATATTCTCGTTAGGGTGAAACTCTTGTCTTCTTCTTCAACCCCGTGATCCATGGCTTCCAAGGAGATTGCCCCAACGTCCATGATTGTCGATGATTTTTCCTCTGTCATCCGAAGTGATTGCATCTTTCAAGCAAGCATCAAGGGATTTTGTGAGGTCGTTTCGCAACCGGTCTCGCAATAGGTTTATTGCAGAATTTGGATTCGTAATTCTTTTCACTTTGAAGAACCTCCAACCGGATTGGAGTCTCTTACAGTGGTGCCTCTCGATTTTGGGATCCCTCTATTCACCTTTTCAACTTTTCTTTGAATGAGATGGTGCCTACTGTGGAGGAATTTGCCATTATCTTGGATATGCCTTTGATCGGTGAGATTGTTGTTCCTAAGTACCATAGGAATCATTCGGAGGCTTTGAATGAATTGTTAGGGATCCCCTTGATACTTGCTATGAGTTAGTTCACCGCAAGTGGGTTGATTGCTCTTCTTTTTCCGGACGCTTCGGGCCGGTGATTCGATGATGACGCTTTTCATGTCTATAAGCGGAACTTTCTCGGCTCTTTCTCTTTCTGAGATGTCCCGTTTACATGCAGTGGACGGCTTGGTTGACTCCCAACCGGTGGAAATTGTTCTGTGCTAGAAAACGTTCTAGGAACATTATTCCGCTAATCTTGGGTGAGACCCCGCACGGTCTTGATGAGCCGCATAGGACCGGTGTCATGACTCAAGGGAGTCCTCTTCGTTGACCATTTGGCTTAGGGAGCATCTTAAGTTGGTAGGTCCTCCGTTGGAATATTCCCCTTTCACATATCATACGCGAAAGTTATTGATCAAGGATCTTTCAATGATGAATGGGCCGAGTTGATTGCGAAGACCGAAACCGCCGACATTCTTTCGTGTCCACCTTATTGGAGGTTGAACAAATATGTTGCCAATACCAAGGGTTTTGACAGGTTGTTCTTCCGGGTTTGCGAGATTCCTCCTTTTATTTCCCCAAGCGGGTGCTCCGTCAACTTGGTCAAGAACAGACACTTATCTTTTCGAAGGAGCTCCTCGTGAAGTGTCTTATATTGGTGTAGAGTTTGCGCAGCGCTAGCTCAAGCATGGGGTGAAGGAACTAGTCGAGACCGCCGGGTCGAACCTTCTGACTTTTAATGCAAGCATCTTCTTGTCTCGATAAGTATTTGGATTGGTTCCTTCATACCGGTCACCCGAGTGCAGGAAGATTGATGATCCGCGGCTTTCACCGCTAGGAGATTCTTTTGTAGCTAGCAAGATTTTGCGAAGGAGCGAGGCCTCGCCCGATCCCGCTAATGTGCGAACCGATCCAACTCAGATTTTCTCGATGGGGATTGGTACGAGAGGCGAGGCAAAGGGATGCCTCGGAAAGACGCAAGCTTTAGATAGGCCCCAAGTCTTCAAGAGCTTTCGGGATCTATTTTTGATCGCCTCGACTCGTTTTTGATCGCCTCGAGGGATGCTCGCTGAGGGGCTCAAAGCGCAAGGAGGATCACGACGACGGTGGAGATCATGTCTGTCGGCCTACCAAGTCAATGAAAGGCTAGATCTTTAGGTGTACCAAGAGATTGCTTTGATAGATCAATTATTTTTGCTTTATTAGTATATTTTTTCAAGGTTGTTAGCTTAGCAAATTAGTCGTTGTGGTTAGGATTTCCCTTTTGTCATTAATAAAAATGCATTTGATTAATAAAGGACAAAAGTAGATTTATTTATTTGATTAGACCGAACCCGAAGGCCGCCTACGTTCCTCTTTTACAAAGCAATTAAATAAGAGGCTCGTGTCTAACGTAGTTCATTTTTGAGAGAAAAGGACAAAATACGGCTCCGTGCCGAGGGGTAATCTCGCGCGAGATAAGGCCTCTTTTTTTTTTTTTTTTTTTTTCATGCACACCCTTTCTTTTGCTCTAGACCGCCCTTCGGGTTTTCAATCTAGCGGGCTTCTTTTCTTGTGCTAGCTCTAATTTTTGCCTAGGCCGTCCTTTCCGGGATTTTCAACCTAGCGAGCGATTTCTTTTAGGAGGCCAAGTCACGCGAAGTACTTCTTGAGCTTGTCCATGTTGACCGGCTTCGGTAGTTGATCTCCGTCTAAGTCCACCACCGAAGGGCTCCCCGCAGAATATCTTCTTCACAATGTAGGGTCCTATCCATCTTGGTCCCCACTTGCCTAGCGGGTTGAAAGGTCCAGACGGTGCTCACTGAGAACCAAGTCACCTACTCGATGTTCCTTGTCTTGACCTTTTTGTTGAAAGCTCTTGCCATTCTTCTTTGGTAAGCTTGAGTGTGTTCGGCCGCTTTCAACGTTCTTTCGTCCAACAGGCCAACTCTTCGTATCTCGCTTCCTAGCCGCCGACCTCGTTCACTTGGTTTTCTAGGAGAACCCGTAGTGATGGTATTTCCAATTCTATTGGTAAGACGGCCTCCATTCCGAATGTGAGGGCGTAGGGAGTCTCTCCCGTAGCTGTTCGGACTGAAGTGCGGTATCCCCACAGTGCGAAAGGTAACTTGTCGGGCCAGTCTTTTCCAGTGACTGCCATTTTTCTGATGATAGTCTCGATTGTTTTGTTCGCGGCTTCAACTGCTCCGTTCGTTTGAGGCCTGTAAGGAGACGACTTGTGCCTTGTGATTTTGTACTCAGTGAAGAGGCGATCGGTTTCCTTCTCGAAGTGTGACCCATTATCGGATATCATCTCTTGCGGAACCCCATACCGGCAGATGATGTTGTGCTTGATGAATTCTCGCGACCTTTCTCGGCATTCGGAACTTTGTAGGAGGCGGCCTCAACTCCACTTAGTGAAGTAGTCGATGGCTACTAGGACGAAGCAATGTCCGTTGGCTCCTACGGGTGTGACCTTTCCAATCACGTCTATCCCCCATGTAGAGAACGGCCAAGGAGAAGTCATAGGGTACAAGAAGGAAGGCGGTGCATGCCGAAGATTGGCGTGTATCCGACACTTGTGGCACTTCTTGACCATTTTGGTACAATGGGCTTCCATGGTTAGCCAAAAGTACCCTTGTCTCGATGATCTTTTGGCGAGCATGTTTCCGCTCATGTGGGTTCCACATATGCCTTGATGAACATGGTCCATTATTTCTTGGGCCTCTTCCTCGGTGGCACAAAGGAGGTTTCCTTGGGAAAGTTTTTTTGAATAAACGGCCAGCAGTGATGACGTAATTAGCCGCCAATCTCTTAAGGGCGATCTGAGTCTTTGGGTTTGTCTCAGGCGGGATGGTTCCATCTTGGATGAAATGCCAAATGTCATGGTTCCATGGTTTCTCTTCGGAGTTCCCAACAATGGCACATTCGGATAACCATTTGTCTTTGCAACATGGAGATCTATAACGGCGCAAAGATGCGTGGGTTGCACGCCGTGTTATTTTGAAGGGTTTGACTGCTTTTCCTTTAGGGATTTCGACCAAAGAAGCAAGTGTGGCTAATGCGTCCGCAAACCGATTTTTGTCTCTGGGGAGGTAGTGGAATGAGACATCTTGAAATTGCTGCGCCAATTCTTGGAGATGGGCACTGTATCTTTGAAGGGTTGGATCTTGGACCCTCCACTTCTTCAATGTCTGATTGATGATCAATTGGGAATCCCCGAATACCTCGAGTTCAGTCACGTTGCATTCTAGGGCTGCCTCAAGCCCCGCTATGCAAGCCTCGTATTCCGTGGTGTTGTTGGTGGCGTCAAAGTCAAGACGTATTGCCAGTGGAGTATAGATGTCATTAGGGTCTACCAATAACATTCCAATGCCGAACCCTCTCTTGTTGGCTGCGCCATCGAAAAATAATTGCCACTTATTTTCTTCTTCTATACTCATGATGTCCTCATCAGGGAATCGCGGTCTTCCCCCTTCACTTCGTCGCAAGGAAATTCGGCCAACTGATCTGCGAATACACTCCCCCTGACGGATTTCTGAGTGACGTAAGTGATATCATACCCCGCGAGCATGAAGTACCATTTGGCCAGTCTCGAAGACAAATTTGATTTGTCTAGGATATATTTCAGTGGATCCATTTTTGCAATGAGACGGACCGGGAAGGCTTCCATATAGTGCTTTAGCCTTTTTGATACCCAAACAAGAGCAAACGCAGATTTGTCGAGTGGAGAGTAGTTGATTTCGCCGCCTTGAAATCTCGCGGCCGACGAAATAGATGGCATTCTCTCGTGTGGGAGGCCGGTCGTTCTTGAGCGAGCATAGCCCCTAATGCGTTGTCTCGTGACCGTGAGGTACAACTTCAAGGGCTTCTCCTTGTGCGGTGGAACCAGATAGGTGGGGAAGTCAAGTAGTGCTTAACTTCCTCGAATGCTTCTTGACATTCTTCGGTCCACTCTTGAGGTGCATTTTTCTTAAGTAGCTTGAAGATGGGATCGCACATCGTAGTCACTGATTGATGAATCGATCGATATATTGAAGCCCGCCCATGAATCCCTTTACTTCTTTCTCGTGTTCTCGGGTGGAGGCATGTCTCGTAATGGCTTTTATCTTGGCGGGATCTCGCTTCTATGCCACGCCCGTGACCATGTACCCTAAGACTTTCCCTTTGACCACTCCGAATGAGCATTTGGCGGGGCCGAGCCTCATCTTGTGCCGTCTCGCCGATTGAAGAATTTTCTCGAGATCTCTCAAGTGCCGACCATCTGTCCCTTTTGAGTGAATAATCATGTCGTCCACATATACCTCTATTTCTTTGTGTATCATGTCGTGGAATAGTGTCGTGATCGCTTCTTTGGTAAGTAGCCCCTGCGTTCTTGAGACCAAACGGCATGACCGTGTAGCGTAACGTTCCCCAAGGTGTGGTGAATGCCGTTTTGTGTTGATCCTCCTCTCGCCATGAGGATTTGGTTATACCTCGCGAAACCGTCGACGAATGAGCGGACTTCGTATGCCGTGGCATCGACCAACATGTCTATGTTTGGTAGTGGGAAGTCATCTTTAGGGATGCCTTGTTCAAGTCTCGAAATCAACACGTACTCGTATTTTCCCGTTCGACTTGGCTACTTGCACCGTGTTTGCTAACCATTCTGATATTCAATCACTTTGATGAACCCTACATTCAAGAGCTTCATGATTTCCTCTTTCACTTGCATTGACCATTCCGGCTTGATTCTCGCGTAGTTTCGTTTGACGGCTTGGCATTGGGTAGCAGCGGTATCTTGTGTTCTACAACCGACCGATTCAACCTGTGCATATCTTTGTAGGACCAAGCGAAGACGTCGACATATTCTCTCGAGGAGCCGCGTCAAGGTTTCTCTGTCTTCCCCTTGAAGAAGCCGCCGATCTTTGTTTCTCTCGGGGTCTTCCGTTGTCCCAAGATTAACCGTTTGCATTTCCTCGTCGTCAACAGGCCATTCTTTCCACAACGACCTACTTGCTTAGCTAATTCTTTTAAGATTTGTTCATTTTCTTGATCTATCTCATCGTATGATTCATTATTAACGTGTTCGTTATATTGATTATTATTAGTTAATTCATCATTCACGATGTTAGCAATCTCAGTGGTACTGAAAGATCAAAGTTTTCATTAAGGAAGTAAGGGAATACATGTTCAGCCACCGCCTCGATTTCCTCTTGAGTGAGTTCATCGGAGGTGGAGCCTCGCTTCTAATGAAAAAGTTACGTGGCCTATCTTCCCGCGGGATGGGGAGTGCAACCAAGCTCCTTGATCATGAAGTCTTCATCAACAATCGGTCCTCCGGTGACGTGCCGCTTAGAATTGGCTCATCACATTTCGTATTAGTCTTGTGTAATCGGTAGTTGGAGCGTCCCCTTGGAGATTGCATGGATCTGTCTGTCTTCTAACCGGCACAGTCTTGGAACTGCCGTAGCATGTCTTCTCCCAACACAAAGTCCCATTCACTTGTCATTTCGCCTTCGTGCCCCACAAATCATTAGGGATTAGTGGGACGGATTCTCGTTTCATCTGGAGAAGCATCGCAGCCGCCGAAGATTTCAAAGCCCGGTTGGCGCTTTCCTTTATCATCACCCATGGTTCTCAAAAGATAAAGTAGGGAATACTTTCCCTTCTCGAACGAAGTAGCCATTGAGTGTCTTTCGATATGGCTCGAGGTTGGAATTCTTGGCCTTTGGGTCATCGCAGCCTTTGTATGTGGTTCCTTCCCACTTGATTTGAGTGAAGCCTCACTCTTCTTCGTCATCTTCATCGTGGATGGAGATGATGTATCCTAGACCATGCTTTGTGTGAATTGTTATCCCTTGTAAGTGCTTTCCGAGCCCCAATCCAGAAAGTACCCTTTGCTAGCATCATTCTCCGACAGAAGGCTTCCGTAAAACCAAAGTGCCTTGGAGTAGTCATTTTCGTTGCAAGTTTCTATGACATTCACAAAGGCTTTCTTTCTCGATCTCAAAGCCACCGAACAGAAATCAGAAGTGCTATATTGTACTTCGAGGATAGGACTAGCAGTAACCATCTCTCCGTGTATGGTGACTATTGTATTGTTGTGTCTGAACTTGATGCATTGGTGCAAGGAGGAGGGCACACCTCCTATGTCGTGTAGCCAAGGGCGACCAAGCAGCAAGTTGAAGGATGCCGGGATGTCGATGACTTGAAATTCGATGCTCATAGTGACTTGCCCCATTTCTACAGGTACCACAACTGATCCCAAAGCGGTTCTAGCGGTACAGTCGTATCCCCTTACAGTATGCCCGGATGGCTTCGAGGTCTTTGTGAGCGAGGCCTAATGATGATAAGGCTTTCTTTGGGAGGACATTGATTGCGTAACCATTGTCGACCAAAATGCGTGGCATTCGGTATCCATTCACCTTAGCGCATGTAGAGGGCCTCATGATGATTGTTCCCATAGGACGGCAGGTCCAAGTCAGTGAAAGTGATGACATTGCCAAATTGTACTTGGCCAATCATTTGAGTGAGCTCTTCGGGTGTTGCTTCCGAGGAAATGGTCATTTGAGCCAATGCCTTTTTCAACATCTCACGGTGCTTGTGAGATGCTCCTATGAGATCCCAAACTGAGATGTTTGCTTGTGTCTTCTTTAACTGAGTTAAGAGAGGATCCTCTGGTTCGCTTGGCGATGATGCTTTGGCTTGTTTTGGAGGATTTTCATCCCTTGGATCTTTGTTGGTGATCACACGACCGGATCGTGTGAGTAGGTTGACTGTTTTAGATCCTTTTCCCTTTTGTTCTAAGATTTCCTCCCAAGACATCATATAACAGAAAGAAGATTTATTAAATTCAAGAGGGCTCTCGTCCACAATTGTGGCTAGACGAGTAGGGTCCTCGAAGCTACTTTCTATCTCTATCAGATTGACCTCATTGTTTGGCAAAGGATTAGTAACAACATTAGGTAATCCTATCTCTTTATCGTCAAACAAATCTTGGATGACGTCTTTCAAGTGGAAACAGGAGTTGGTGTCGTGACCGGTGAAGTTGTGGTACTTGCAGAAGAGATGATGAGCATGGTTGGCAGGAAGATCTTTCTTTGGAGGTCCACCTTCTCTTGGTTTGATTTTCCCGTTCTTGACAAGCACTTCAAAGAGTTCTTCTTGGGTGATTCCTTCAAGCTTGTCATAATGTCTATCTTTCTTCTTCTTTTGTGGTGGAGGTACCGCAGAGTACTTACCATTTCCGGGATGATTGAAGACAATGGCATTGACAGATGTGTCCTTGGGATTGGAAGAGGAAGAAGAGCTCTTGTTGTAACGGAATCCACTTTCTTTCTTGGCTTCCCTTTTCTGTTTGATGAGGTCGTCCAACCGTATGCCTGACTTGTGAAGTTCGGCGAAGCTAGGAAAATAGTTGCCGGCTAGCTTGTCTTGATACTCCTCCCTAAGGCATTGTATGAGGATGTGAATTTGCTCGTCTAGGCTGGGCCTATCAACGATTTCAGTTAATTTGGTTCTCCACCTCTTGACAAAATCTGTGAAGGATTCGCTCAAGTCGCTTGGTTTGCTCAAGATCCCTTCTAGTGGTGCGATAAGTGGAGTTGTCCTCATATTGCTTTTGGAAAGTACAACTAGCGAGTGGCCAGTCGAGTCTTGTAGAGAGTGGAAGGGTCATATACCAATCTCTAGCGGCACCATCGAGAGTTTGGGGAAAGCATTGGGCTAACAGGTTGTCATCAACACCCATAGGTAGCATGGCCCAAGAGTAGGTCTCCAAATGTGATTTGGGATAGGTGGTGCCATTGAATTTTGCAATGTCGGGTGTCTTGTACTTTCTAGGAAGCTTTGACATGGACTGACGAAGGGTATCGTAATCAATAGAGAGCGAGGCTCCCTTACTCACATCGAGGGATGCAAGTTTCTTTTCTAGCATGGCCATGGTAAGGGGTTCATTCTTGCTCTCCCCTTTGCTTTCCTTCTTGGATGTGTAGCTTTCATTGTCGGTGAGGAAGATGACGGGCTAGACTCGTACTTCTTTTTCTTGCCTTTGCTTTTGCGGCGACCCTTGGCCCTTTTGGTGTATGACTCCTCTTCTCCGGAGGAAGAATCATTTTTCTTCTTCTTTTCTTTGTTGGCTAGTGCAGCCCTAAGTTCTTGAATTTCTTCTACAAGAGTGTGGATTTGGGAGGCTTGCACTTCTAGGCGATCATTGGCTTCTTCCAGAAGTTTGTGGTTGTTTTCGGACAGAGTCTCGTTACCCGGAATGTTGTCGATGTCGGACATTGTGTTGGGAGTCTTGAAGTTGAGTAGCTTCGGAAAACCGACTAGAGATGCAGATATCGTGATCTAGCCCCAACGAGTCGAAGCGTGCTCAAATGGCTCGTGCTCAAATTCAAGAAACAAGCATTATCCCGTGCGAGATATGTAGTCCCGCACGAGATAATTACACGGAAAGTCGATTTTTATTTAGACCTAAATTTTGGTCGAAATGGAAAATCCGTTTTGAGGGGTTTCTAAGGCCTTTATCAGAACCTAACGACTAAGCAATCAATCCGATTTTTGTAAAACAAAGCCATGTAAGATTGTTTTTTTCGAAGGATCATATGCATATATTTTTTTTGAAGGGACATCCGAAAGGGTCATTCCGAAGGGACTTTTTCCGAAGGGACTTTTCCGAAGGGACTTTTCTGAATCCTTCTTTTATTGTCAATTTTATATGGCATTTTAATCAAAAACAAGAAAAGATCACCGAGTCAAAACCGACCGGTCACGGAGTGATCCAAAAAAGTCAATCTACATGAGAATGTGGCGATGCAGGGCTGGAAGGCTAGGCTCCCCGCGATATGACAATCTAAGTGGATTGAATACGTGGAGTGGGATTGTCCAACTTCGGAGAGACCGGCGACTAGGTGGTTACCGTCATCCGTCCTTAGTGTGGGTCCCGGGTTTATAGAGGGTATGCAGTGCAATGACAGTTGTAATATGAGTGCGCGTGTGTGATAGTCAATCTAGGTGATAGATAAAAATAGAGATTTTTTTTAAAATCAAAAGGAAAACAGATAGTGGCCGCACCAAGTGGTTGCCTACGTTTCTCCCAAATTAGGAAGACTCAGGCCGTCGTAGTTCCACATAAAGAGAGATAAAGAGAGATAAATAATTCAATTTATAACTCCCGAATCCCCAATGGACCGGACTTTAATTAAATAAAACCCAATCGCACGCAGTTCATAAATAATAATCAATTATTTAAATGAAATAAAGATTCGAGTTCTACACCTTAAGGGAGGCCTTAAGATGTGGGAACTCGCAAATAATGAATTCTGGGATCCTCCTTACGTGTTCGACTCTCGTCTTGGACTATGAGATGAACGGGAGAAACCAGAAAACAATCAGATTGCCGAGGCAATATCTCGCGCGAGATATGATATCTCGTGCGAGATATGCCTCATCTGAGATCAGAAAATCGAATTTTCAAAAATTTTTGAAAACCGCTCTTTTAATTTTGACGCAAGTTTAAGCCTCTTAATTTTAAATCCCCAGCGGAGTCGCCACTGTAGCGTCGTGAGAAAGAATTTTATCTTTTTGTTGAGTCGCCACCTATATTATTCGATTGGAGAAAATAGGAAAACCATTTTGAAAGAGATTTGGGTTCGGGGCTTAGGTTATGAAATAGGTAGGTCAAGGAGCATCCATTTCACCCAATCTGGAGATCGGTCTTGCTAAAGAAAAGAGAGGTTTTCAAAAGAAAAGAAAACGATTTTAAATATTACAAATAAAGATCCATTTAACGGGGTTAAACGGAATGTAGGATCGATTGCTTCGAGACCGTCTCCATGATTTGGAGAGGCTCTAGGCCGATCCTAGATTCTATGGACTTATACCACTCTAACAATCAATCAGAAAGGGATTTAAGGGTTACCTTGCGTGAGGTGATTTGGGCAGAGTTTCGACTCAAGTTTAGAATCGAGTCTCGATACGGATAGAGCTTCGCCTCAATCCTTGATTTAGAGCTTGATGTTTATTTATCAACAAGGTTGACAAACAAACTATGAGGTGAGTTTTTAGGGTGATTTTGTAGGATTATTTCAGGGAAAGAAACCAACAAAATGTGTGTGTTGTGAAAATTCACCGTTGATCCGGGGGTCTCTCGAACCTTGGAAGTCACCAAGTATTTATAGGTGATGGATAGGAAGAAGTGGAGAGGTAAAACCCTATCAGATGGTTCTAGACCCCAAATCCTATTGATTGGCCGGAGGGATAAAGTTTTATCCCGGAAAGAGGTTGAAATCGACGAGGAAACTGTCGTCTGCAATCTGCAGAGGGGGGATATCTCGCGCGAGACACGCCATCTCGCGGCGAGATATTGTTCCTGTGGACAGTTTTGTCCTCTCCTCGTTATCTCGTATGCAGTTTAGTCCCAAACTAACGGTGGTTAGTCAAAACTTAACGAAACATGACGAAATGGTGGATTTCTACTTCTTGACTCAAAGCGAGACTTAGAGTGGTATAAGTATGATCCGATGTGTTCAGAATGTGGTGTCTACAGATTGCCAACACTATATCCTCCATAGTTCCTAGAGATTCCCCAATTTCTCTAGAGGAACTCAGAATAGCGGCTAATGTAGAGGCTCCATTATCCATAAATGAGATAAGGCATGCGGCCTGGCCTTACAGTACTCGTCCTGTCCCGATTTCGCTAGCAGAGCTCAAGGAGGCCAGTAAAGATTTTGTGGTTGAGAAAAATCAAGAAGTTAATTTGTTGACTCGGTCAGGAAGGATGTTGGGAGTGAATTCAGATCCATCCGGGAAAGGTAAAGCAGTTGCAAATCCCCAGTCCTCTCAGAACCCTTACAGATCAACGAGAGATGAATAAGTTCAGGAAGATCCAATCTTGACACAACTGAAGAGAACCCAAGCTGACATCTCCTTATGGTCTTTACTCACGTCCTCCTACCCTCACAAATTGAAATTAGAAGAAGATTTGGCCAAAACAAAAGTATCTGTTAATGCCACCCCAGATGAAGCTTGTCAGCTAATTGGAACTGCGCGGTATGGAAACATCATTACTTTTACAGATCTTGACCTGCCTGCTTATGGTGTGAAGCATAATGAGTCCCTACACATCACAGTACCCCTGGAAGGATGGCGGATTCCCCATGTCTTGGTGGACAATGGGTCGGCTATGAATGTGCTTTCGGCTAAAATGATGAGTATGTTGTACATTAATGCGCAGAATCTTAAACCGTCCAATCAAACCATAAAAGCCTACGATTCCACGTCTCGGGCAGTGTTGGGAATAGTCTCTCTAAATTTGATGTTTGGGGGTAAAGAGATGATGGTCAATTTCCAAGTTATTGATATTTCGGTTGCATTCTCAGCGCTATTGGGCAGACCATGGATCCATGAAATCGGAGCCGTAGCCTCCTCTCTCCACCAATGTCTAAAGTTTGTGCAAGATGGAGTCCTGACGACCATTTATGGTGATAGCGTTACGATTGGGGAATCCAGCACTAATACCTTGCCGATGATGGAAATTAAACTTGACCAGGAAAACTTGATGCTTAGTGGTTTTACTATTGAGAAGCCCAAAGGACAGGTCTGCACCATAGACTTGACAACCTCCTCCGACAAGATCCCTCCTGTGCTAAAAATGATGAGAGGCATGAACTATATCCCCGGTCTGGGGCTGGGAAAACGTCAACGGGGACCATGTCATTTTGCGGTGCCAGAAGCCAAGAGGAACATACGAGGCCTAGGGTATGTTATAACGAAAGAAGACAAAGCATACGATAAGACTGAAGCGTTCAAAGAAAAGATGACCTCAGCTGCTGGTAAGAGGTACAAAAGGCCTGAGATGCGCCTGTACAGTTGGTCTTTAAATCAACACTTTGTCAAAGAGGATGGAGAAATGTTTGTTTGCCCAGAGCCGAAACTGAGCCAAGTGGGAGAAAAATTGAAAATGATTCGGAGGTTTGCCGGAAATCAAAACCCTGTGAAGGAAATGCTTGTGAGTATGCCTAGAAGGCCAGGTATCACTGCTACTTTCGAAAACAGTTATCATGTCTGGGAACCCAATTATGTGAACCAGTTTGAGAAGCTTGCCCTGGATGAACCCGTTGTGCACAAGATTCGTGGTGCAAATCCTATAGATATTGATGGTGACTTGGCAGAATTGTTTGAGAATCAGGGGCTGTGAGAATCCGAAAGTGGTGTGCCTACAGAGAAGTTGCCTGCAGAAAGGTTTGTTCTTGTTGAAGATCTCGGAGATTTGATTGACTTTTACTCTGATAGCGAGGTGATAGCCATGTTGGAGTTTGAAAAGGGACCAGTTGCAGATCTGAGTAGTTTGAAGACTGTTTCAGAGGGGCCGCTACAGAACTGGACTTCATTTCAGGGACCAGTTGCAGACAGGGAGACTATGATTGGAAAGCTTGGGCTCAAACCTCGTTCTTGCCCCTCTGAGTCTAAATTTGTTCCCTGTGTCCTGAGTCAGTCCTCAGAGTCCCTTGTAATTGAATTTGAGTCTTCCGATTGGTCTGATGTCCTCACGACAGAAGACCGTCTTCGAGTTGTAAACACTATTTTTCCTTATGCTTTGAATAAAATGGTCAACCTTTCTGAGTATCCCGTGATTGCCAATCTAACAATTGAACGCTTAACTAAAGTTAATCATCAAGATTTAAAAATAATTAAGCCGATTCAATTGAAGATAATGCGAACTTAATAGATGACCAAATTTTAGAAGATAATTCAAAGCGAGTTTGCGAACAAAAAGGAAAGCCAGGGCCCCAAGTCATTGCCGATGAGGTATTGACAACAGTGAACCTGGGAACAGCCGAAGAACCCAAAGAAACGCAGATTGGTAGCTTCTTCTTCGGAGATGAACGGATTGCCCTGATTGAGTTGCTTAAAGAATTTATGGACATCTTTGCCTGGTCCTACAAAGACATGCCTGGGCTAGATACTTCAATCGTAGAGCACCGGATACCCCTGGATCCAGAAATTAAACCAATAAAGCAGAAGTTGAGATGGATAAAACCGGAGTGGTCCTTGCAGGTGAAAGAAGATATTGAGAAACTCTTACGGGTGGGATTTATAAAGGTGATTGAATACCCAACTTGGCTGGCAAACATAGTTACGGTCACAAAAGCGAATGGGAAGGTTCGAGTTTGCGTAGACTTCCGGGATCTTAACAAGGCTAGTCCCAAGGATGACTTCCCCTTGCCAAACATTGATATGCTGGTAGATGCAACTGCGAACTACGAAGTCAAATCCTTTGTCGACGGTTTTGCGGGTTATAACCAGATTAAGATGGCCGAAGAAGATCAAGACAAGACAGCATTCACCACTCCTTGGGGCACTTATTGTTACACTGTGATGCCATTTAGGTTGAAAAATGCTGGGGCTACCTACCAGAGGGCCGTCACCACCCTGTTTCACGATATGATCCACAAGGAGATTGAAGTGTATGTGGATGATATGATTATACACTCGAAAGGGTCGGATGGGCAGCACTTCACGGATTTAAGGAAGTTCTTCAACAGACTTCGGGAACATTCCATGAGGCTAAATCCCGCCAAGTGCACTTTTGGGGTCATCCGGGGTAAAGTTTTGGGCTACATGGTCACAGAGAGAGGCATCGAAGTAGATCCCAGAAAAGTCAAAGCGATTGTCGAGATGAAGCCACCCAGAACTGTCTCCGAAGTGAAAGGTTTCATGGGCCGTTTGCAGTACATCAGCAGATTCATCAACCAGCTGACCTCCATATGTGAGCCAATCTTTAAGCTATTGAAGAAGAATCAGGAAGTGGTCTGGAATGAAGAATGTCAGCTAGCTTTCGAGAGAATCAAAGCTTACCTTGTCAATCCTCCTATTCTCTGCCCACCTCATTGAAATAAGCCTTTACTTCTATACCTGACGGTCACAGACACAGCTATCGGAGCCATGCTAGCGCAAGAAAAGAAGGACTCCAAGATCGAGAATGCCATATATTTCGTTAGTCGTAAATTCCAAGGAAGCGAGTTGAACTACTCTGCCCTCGAGAAGATATGCGCAGCTTTGGTTTGGGTGGTCGGAAAATTGAAGCACTATATGTTATCTCACACAGTGCACCTGGTCTCCAAGATGGATCCGATCAGATATCTGTTTCAAGGTGATAGAGGCAACATTTCCACCAGGTTGGCGAAGTGGACTTTCTTCTTAGCTGAGTTTGATATCAAATATGTGATCCGGAAGTCAATCAAGGGACAAGCTCTGGCAGATCAATTGGCTGATTTCCCCAGTACAGAATCCCGAGGACCGGATCTCCAGTTTCCAGATGAAGGGATTCTTGTTATAGAAAATGGCAATCGATGGCAGTTATTCTTCGACGGCGCGGCAAACAAAAGAGGTAATGGCATCGGGATGGTACTGGTAGACCCGAATGATATGCATACCCCCATTGCTATCAAGCTGAATTTCTCAGTTACCAACAACGCGGCCGAATATGAAGCCTGCATAGCTGGTCTTGAGGCCGCCCTAGAGCGACATGTGGATGAGTTGGAAGTGTTTGGTGATTCACAACTGATAATAAATCAAGTAGCCAATAGATGGAAAACCTCAGACCCGTGTCTCCAGAAATACCATGATTACATTGCAGAACTCGTCGGCCAGTTCAAGGAAGTGTCATTCCAATTCCTGCCGAGAGATAAGAACAGATTTGCCGATGCCCTAGCTACTCTGGCCTCCTTGGTAGAAATCCCAGAAGGAAAGTCGATTAAACCGTTCAGGGTCGGTAGGCGAGAAAACCCTGCATACTGCTGTGAAATAGAGATCGAAACCGTCAATGAGCCGTGGTACAGTCAGATTTTCCAATATCTCAAGCATGGTGAAGCATCTTTCCCCGTTGATAAAGAAGGAGACCTAAAGGGTATTCATGCCAAGAGTCTGCAAGCTTTGAAAAGGCTATCAGCTCAGTACGTTATACTCGGCAATGAATTGTGGAAGAAAAGGGAAGGTTGCCCTCTCCTGCTCTGTATTAGCAAAGAAAAGGCTCAGAAAGTAATGGAAGATGTTCACAATGGTGCCTGCGGACCTCATATGAACGCTAGATCTCTTATGCATAGCATTATCAGACTGGGCTATTTCTGGATTACTATGGAAACTGATTGTATTCAATTTGTGCGAACCTGTGACAAATGCCAGTGATTCTCCAACTTGAACCATATCCCTCCTCATGATCTCTACTGTATGACAACTCCCTGGCCCTTCGCAACATGGGGAATTGACGTCATTGGGAAGATAACTCCATCCGGGAGCAATGGGCACTCATTCGTATTGGTTGCTGTGGATTACTTCACGAAGTGGGTAGAAGCTGCATCTTACAAAGTGCTCACAGCTAAGAAAGTGGCTCGCTTCATAAAGGAACAGATTTGCTGCCGCTACGGAGTCCCAAATGAGATTATTTCTGACAATGGAACCCATTTTGAGGGAGAAACGGATCGCCTGTTTACTGAATACAGGGTCAAACGTCACAAGTCTTCACCATACAGGCCACAGACGAATGGTGCTGTTGAGGCTGCTAATAAGAATTTGGAGAGAATCATTAAGAAGATGGCCGAACGAGGAAGGGATTGGCCAGAGAAGTTACATTCAGCATTATGGGGCTACCACACGTCAATCTGAACTGCTACTGGTGCAACCCCTTACGCCTTGACTTATGGAATGGAAGCTATCATGCCTATTGAGTTAGAAATTCCTTCCCTCAAGGTGTTGCTTGAGAATGAGATAAATGAGATTGATTGGCTCCAAAGTCGATACAACGAGTTGGCACTGTTAGATGAACGCAGATTAAAAGCCATGGAGCACAATCGGGCATACCAGAAGAGAATGGCCCGTGCTTTTGACAAGAAGGTGAAGCCCAGAGACATCAAGGTTGGTGATTTGGTTCTCAAGATGAAGACCGCAAATTAGAGCAGTGCATTGGGTAAGTGGGCACCTGTTTGGGTTGGACCGTTTCTAGTCAAGAAGATATTCTCCGGAGGAGCAATGCAGCTAGCGGATCTGGACGGTAACCCATTTTTGCACCCCGTCAACGGAGACAAGTTGCGGCGGTATTATGTGTAAGTGAGTCTTTTCATTCCCCTCTGTAAATAAAAAAAATAATAAAAAAAAATAAAGGTGCAACAAAATTGTCCCAGATGAGACTGAAAAACCTCTCAAAAGGCAGTCCATGCAAAAATAAGGGACGCCCCCGGTGCTAAAAGAATATACCCAGCTAGGTCAAAAACCCTAAAAAGGGCGGTCTAGGTAAAAAACAGGGTCGCACCATGTCCCCCTTCTGTCTTCCCCTTTCTTTAAACACAAAGTGGATTGAGTCGAACTACGGAGACCTGAGTTCCTTAGTTCTCTTACAAAAGGGGAACGTAGGAAATCACTTGTGGTTCGGTCTTAAAAATGCTGCAAAGTCTTATGTCTTGCCAAAATGTGTTTTGATTACAGTTCTAAAGCTTTTTCAAAGGTTTATTTGGAGTTAATATTCTTTTTGATGAGTTCAAGCACAGCCTACTTTTGACTCAAATAACTTGTTGCGAATAAAAGAGAAATAAAATTTCAACATCCATTCTGTCTGCATTAAGGTAATCAAGGGATACTCAAATTCTGTTCAAATAAGTCTCTCTCCCAAAGTACAAGCAAAAGAAAAATAAGAAGTCTTCTATCTCTCAGAAAAGTGTCTAGATGCTCGTCCCCGCTCCCAAACTCGTACCTCTGTCTTTCCTCTTCCTTGGTCCCCGGGAGGTCTTTGGCTTAGGAATGTCGAATAAGTCAGTTTGAGCCCGTCCCAACTCAGGAATAACGCGCGCCGGTGGTTCAATCGACTGTCTCCCTCAAAGCAGCCACAGCGGCCTCTCTCTCTCTCTCTCATCGCAAGGCCTCTCTGCGTGCACTCACCTCTGGATCATCCCTCAGAGCAGCCCTCCGTACCTCTCGCCTCCGATAATCCTCAGCAACATCACCGGTAATATTATCTGGATTCCCTCTGGCCTCTACATCTCGAAAAGACCATCTGGATGGGTATTCTGCTCCCAAGTATTCCCTGCGACGAGCCTCTATCACCATCTGCACGGGACCTTGTTGCTCTTCATACCAAATCAGATATTCCGTGGTCAAGAATGTAAACCCTCTGGCCTGACGAAGAAGCTTCCGTGTGGGAAGAAAACCCTCCAAGAAGGATCTGCTGAAGAAGTGCACAGTCTGGGGCTCGGTCATGACCATTGGGATAGCATCAGTCGTCAACCTCTCTCTCAAAGCCCGAATAATCTGCTGAGGGTACCGATATTGCCTGCTTACCAGGGATGGGACACAGAATGAAGACACATGCAACCCTGGCAGTCTGACCACCACCGATCCATCCTGAATATCTCTCATGGTCTGCAATCCCCACGCCGGAATCCAGAAGTTCAGATCAGCAGTCTCGTATCGTGTCAACCTCACCTGCCAACTATCAGCTGCCGCATCCCTTAGTAATCTGCGTTGTCTAGTCACCCAAGGCATTGCTGTCTGACCCTCCGGTAACGGCCCAATCAAGCGTAACCTCTCAGAAAACCACAAAGATAGTAAAGTGGGGCTGCCCGCGCCCATGAAATCAGATCCCCCGACTAGTCTATCAAGGCCATGGTAAGTCTCAGCTAATAGCAGGGGTACAATGTCCATTTCCCCTTTACCGAGCCGAATTTGATGAAGATCCACACCTCGGTCACCCCTAAGCTGTCTGACGACCTCCAGCAGCACACCTGAGCAAACTCCGACATGTCCACAGAAGTAGTGGGATGACAAGGTAAACAATACATACATGTCCAGAGAGGTAGAAAGGTCAAACAGTGCCGGGCTAGAACATCGCAGCCGAGCCATCCGGGTTAAGTCTACAAACTCACCATTCAGAACCATAGATGC
Organism: Adenophora triphylla var. japonica; assembly: GCA_022495995.1. Lineage (NCBI taxonomy): Eukaryota > Viridiplantae > Streptophyta > Magnoliopsida > Asterales > Campanulaceae > Adenophora > Adenophora triphylla. The sequence goes on from JAFEMH010006966.1 coordinate 26,987, forward strand.
CACCTGATCCACTGGCAGGCACAGGAAATCCGATAACTGCTCCACAACTGGCCGTCTGTCTCGAGGGAATGCTACAGTCTCCATCTCACCCAAGCCTGTCAATGCTCTGAAATCCTCCATGGTTGGCGTCAGATCATTGTATGAGAAAGAAAACATATGTCTCTCCGGGTCCCAAAAATGTGAAGCTGCTCGGAGCAAGTTCCAATCAACACTCCAATTCTTCAGAGGCCAGAGGCACGGCATACCATATCGCTTGTCAATGATTTTCCCATGATGCTTTCGGTGAAATTGTGATACCCCAATAAAGTCTTGATGAAATTGATGTTCCCGAGAAGCTATTTCCTCGCTATAATGTTCCATGATGATTGAAAGTTCCAACCTTTGTTGCAGAAATTGCCGGTTTGTCAAGTTGGGGCTACTGTTGCCCTCTTGTTGAAAGAGCAATGCCTAAAAGTGAGGCCGGAACTGATTTTGAAAAGGGCCCTGTTACGAGCTTCGTCTAGTCGTGTGACTCATTTTGACAGGCAGACACATAATGTCGGGCGACACATCTGATCTGCATCAGGAAGCATCAAGGTCTTGCAAATGGTTTTTCTATGTTATTCTCTAGCTCGTCGTCGCTGCAATACACCTTGTACCCACATGTCACTACACGGGAGAGGACTTTTCCCCACCATATGTACCACTATACACAATTACCCCAAAGCAGTCCCAGAAATTTATGTATAAACCCGGCAAAACCGACCTGTAAATACAATAAACCGTTCACCTTCCCCCTCGTTCCCAAAACGAACAGACTCATGCAAACAAACTAACAAAGTTTAACTTTGGCTAACAAAAGGGAATAATTAGATTGTACTGTTTCGAGTGTCGCTTTTCCCCGCGGGTACAACAGTTAACTAAGCAAACCTCAGAGATTGTCCCTCAAAACAAAGCCGAGACAAAAAGTCCACGTCTATCTGAATCTTCCCAGCAGAGCACGTCAAAGTCCACAGCCCCACCATCAAACCGTCAACAAGAATCCGCTGTCACAAGCAAGCGAAGCCCTGTCACAAGCAAGCGAAGCCTGTCACAAGCAAACAACCCCTTGTCACAAGCAAGCAAAGTCCCATCACAGCAAGCAACCCCCCGTCACAGCAAGGAAAGCCCCATCACATCAAACAGAACCCCATCACAGCAAGCAAAATCCCCTTCTTACCGAGCAAACCTCGGGACACAAGAGTCAAAAAGTCAACAAGAACCCACTCTCCAGCAAGCAAAATTCCCGTCACAGCAAGTACGATCCCAAACACAGAAGCCAGCAGTTGACAAAAGACCGCCCCACGCTCGACAAATGTCAACAGCAGATAGTAGCATAGGACCCTCCGACAGCTACATCCATCCCCAGTAGCATAAACAATAGCATCAGTCCCTCCGGGCTACGTCGAGATGTCGTGACGACCGCACATGTTGGGTGACGACCGCACGCGGATGTTGGGTGACGACCGCACTGTCAGATGTTGGGTGACGATCGCACGCCGATGTTGGGTGACGAACGATGTCATGGTTACACGCCGGGTCGAATGTTGGGTGACGACCGGATCGAGATGTTGGGTGACGACCGCACAGTCAGATGTTGGGTGACAACCGCACAGTCGTATCCTTTGTTGATTTCCCCCTCCTGTCATGTGTTCTGAACTACGATTTAGCTGGATTTCCTCCCCGGGATACGTAGGAATCCTTTCTCCAAAGGTCCAGCCATCCGACTCCCCAGATCACCGTCTAGCCCTCCGCCTTATCCCTCAGCCGCTCATTGGGATTGGGTCTTATTTTATCGACAACCTCACTTCTTCCATAAATGACGTTGCCGAGGGGCTCTGTAAGTACGCCAATCCAATTCGCGACCTTTTCAGATGCATTTTAAAATGATAAAATTGCATTTAGGGGCATTTTGGTAAATTCCCGGTCCATCCTGAGACTTTCGGAAACATTTCATAAGTTTCTCGCGAAGGAAGTACTTTTTTGTACTTTGCTCAGGCTAAGGGACCTAAAAGGAATAAATCTGTTTTGGACTTTTTAGGAATTATCCAAGAAGGTTCCAGAACCAGATTTGGCGCCAAAAACGGTTATGGTCACCTTGTGTCACGCGACAAGTCGAGGCATAGAAAGTGGTTACGTTATGCCGTGCGACACATTGAAGCCACTAACTGCAGCTATAAATAAGACCCTACCCCTCTCAGTTTTGGATCGGAATTTGAACCTCCCAAAGTCACTCTGCCAAAATTCATCCAGAAACTCTCTCTCTCCTGCTCCCTCACCAAAACCACCCAATTCCCTACCAATTCCCTCACCTCTCATCTCTCTTCAACCCATTACCTCTCCTTCTCCACCACATACTTCAGATCCTCCAATCTAGCTCTCAGTTCGTGCTTAGATCTCCAGTCAGAAGTTGAATTGAAGACTCCTACACCTAACTTGGTATAAGAGTTGAGGACTACAAGGGTAACTCTCTCTCCTCCTTTCTCTCTCTCATCTACTTGTCTATTTTGTTCTTCCTTCTTCTCCACTTGATAATCAGGCTCCATCTGCCTCAGATTATCAAGTGGCAACTGCAATCTCTATGTTTAAATCGTTTATACTTGGATCCAATTGCTTGCTTATGATGTGATTTACTTAGATTGGCAATTTGGATGTCAAGGGAGTGTGGATCTCCCATATCCACACTCCTTTGATCAATTCGTATCTAATTCATGTTGTTCTTATTAGTTTTGGTAGAATTGTTGTGAATCTGTTGGATCTGCATCTTAGTTTGTGAGGTACCTGCAGATGGTAACCTTATGTCACGCGACACATGTGGACATGAGGAGTCCTGTGTCACGCGATATGTTGTGACCATCTGCAGGGACCATATTTCATTTGTAATTTGTTTTAGTTGTTTATTTTAGCATTCAATAAAGTGTTCATGCTGTTTAATGCTTAGATCTGGTCTTAATAGTAATTTTGTGTTCATCTAGAAGTTCTGTGATCTGATTAGTTGTGAGCCTCTGCAAGGTGACCATTGATGTCACGTAACATGTTTGGACAAGGGAGTCCTATGTCACGCGACATAAATGATCCTTTGCAGAGGACCTGTTTGTTTTGTAATCTGTTCTTATATTGTAAAGGGATGTGGCCTCCCGGACAATTGGTCTACAAGTTGTAATGATCTTGCTTATTCAATAAAATCCATGTTTATCGCATTTGCCAATTATCATCGTTTGCACATTGTCTTGAATTACTTGGATGTCTAAATTAGAAAGACTCGTCTACGAACGAGGCGTGTTGGGTGAACTCTCAGTTCTTCCCAACACGTAACCTGACCCCCGAACCCATTTCTCTGTCAAAAAGGTTTTTCAAAGTGCACCTCTAAAAGCATGACGTGGCGACTTCTTTTTCTATAATTTCTCATTTTCGGGCGAGCGCGCATTCACCACCCTACACTAAGAGTAGTAGAAGGGCTAGTGACTTATTGGCCATAGTATATGAGATGTATGCGGACTATTAAGTAGCATTGCTAGGGGAAGATTTAGGTATTTCATTACATTCACTGATGACTTATCTAGATATGACTATGTTTATCTAATGAAGTCCAAAAGTGAATCGTTTGAGATGTTTAAACATTTCAAAATGAAGTACAAATAAACTTGGCAAAACTATTAAAACACTTTGATTCGATCGTGGTGGAGAATATTTTAGCCAATAGTTTGACAATCATCTCAAAACTGTGAAATCATTTCAGAGTTGACTCCACTCGGAACACAACATTGTATGGTATGTCTGAGAAAGGGAATTGAACCTTGTTGGACATGGTTCGGTTGATGATGAGTCAAGTTGACCTCCCTATTTCCTTTTAGGGATATGCATTAGAGACTGTTGCGTTCACACTGAACAGAGTCCCTACTAAATCCGCTCCCAAGACCCACATGAGACGTGGCATGGAAGAAAACCTAGTTTGTCTTTCATGAAGATTTGGGATTGCGAAGCTTATGTGAAGAGACTTGTCTCTGATAAGTTAGCACCTAAATCTGACAAGGTGATTTTCGTTGGTTATCCTAAGGAAACCAAAGGGTATTAATTTTACAACCGGAATGAGAACAAAGTGTTTGTTGCTCTATATGGTTCATTTCTTGAGAAACAGTTTCTCAATAAAGTAACTAGTGGAAGTAAAATTGATCTTGAAGAATTTTAAGAACCCGAAATAACTTGGAACCAATAGAAGAGACGGAACCAAGTCTACAAGTTGTTATGGAACCGGTTCAAGATCCACAAGTCCATCGTACATCGGATAGGTTACGATCTGCACCCAAGAGATATGGATTTCTCGTGTCAGAAAGTAATGAAGTGAATGTCATTGAGAATGATGAACCTACTTCCTATCTAGAGGCGATGTCTACTCCTGATTCAGATAAATGGCTAGGAACCATGGAATCCGAATTACAATCCATGTCTGATAATCAAGTTTGGAACTTGATTGAGCCACCTGAAAGTGTAAAAACTAAAGGGTGCAAGTGGGTCTTCAAGACCGACATGGATGAGAAGGTGTATACTTTCAAGACTAGGATTGTAGCAAAGGGATTTAGGCAAATTCATAGTATTGACTATGTTGAAGCTTTTTTCGCCAGTTGCAATGCCAATGTCTATTAGAATTTTAATTGCCATAGCTGCATATTATGACTATGTGATATGGCAAATGGATGTCAAACGGCTTTCCTAAATGAAAATATTCTTGAGGATGTGTATTGTACACAACCCGAAGTTTTGTCGATCCAAGAAATTCTAATAAAGTATGCAAGTTGCAAAGATACATATATGGGTTGAAGCAAGCTTCGAGGAGTTGGAATCTTCATTTTGATGAATCGGTCAAAGAGTTTGACTCTGTCAAGAACAAAGATGAACCTTGTGTATAAATGAGATTCAGTGGGAGCACTGTATTATTTATATTATTGTATGTCGATGATATCTTACTCATTGGAAACGACATTCCTGCATTTCAGACTGTCAAGTCTTGGTTAGGGAAATGTTTCTCAATGAAAGATATGGGTTAAGCCACTTACATCCTTGGCATCAAGATCTATAGAGATAGATCTAAAAGAATGATTGGTTTGAGTCAAATTACTTACATTGACAATATTCTTAGAAGATTCAAGATGAAAAATTCTAAAAGAGGTAACTTACCAATGGGTCATGGTGTTACTCTTACCAAGACTCAGTGTCCTAAGACAACTAGTGAGTGAAAGAGAATGAATAAAGATCCATATGCTTTGGCATTTGGATCTATCATGTATGCCATGATTTGTACTAGACCTGATTGTTAGTGTTATGCCCTAGGCCTATAGCTGATAGACTTATGTGTTGACATTATTTATTATTTGAAAAGTTTATTATTTGATTATTATATGTTTTGCATATTTATTTATAATAATCTCTGTTCCTAATTATTAAGTGAATAATTAGTGTAAATGTTAATGGACAATCATATGATGAATATATGCATAGAGATGCACATTAAATTTATGGGTACTTTTTAGAGAACAAGTGACTGGACCTGACCCGTTTGAGATTTATGTCATGGTCAAATGTCATAATTAAATCTCATATGGTCACTTCATTTAGTCCCTAGACCTGAGATTATCATGACCTTACATATGATGAAATTTATGTTTGATTTTAGTCAAACGATATCTTAACACGATATCTATAAAGGCTATCTTTGGCATGATCGAATTCATAATGGGAAGGATGCACTAGTACATATTTGATCATAGGAAACGCACCTTAGATAGCGCTTTTAAAAAGCGCTATCTAAGGTATCAACTTACATAGCGCATCCAAATTTTTTAATTTAATAACTAAGGCTCCGTTTGTTTCATGTAAAACATTTTCCGGAAAATGTTTTCCTTGTTTTCGAGTGTTTGTTTCAAGTAAAATGTTTTTCGAAAAATGTTTTACCTGCTTTCGAGTGTTTGGTAACCACTTGTAAAAGAAAGTCAAATGTAAAACATTTTACAAGGATGTAAAAAAAGGAGGTTTTCTTTGTAAAATGATTTACCAATTTCAAATTCGTAAATCATTTTACAACTCTTGTTCTTGGCCTTAATGTACAACCCATATTACGCTCGGTACAACATAATAATAATAATAATAATTAAAAAAAAATTTAACTACCCCCACCCACCCCACCCCCCCCCCAAAAAAAAATGTTTTTTTTTGGAAATCGCCCCACCCATCCCACCGCCTACCCCACCCCCACTCCAAAAAAAAAAAAAAAAAAAAAATTTTTTTTTTGGAAACCGCCCCACCCACCCCGCCTACCCCACCATCCCCCCCCCAAAATTTTTTTTTTTTTTTTTTTTGGAAACCGCCCCACCCCCCCCCTGCCTACCCCACCCCCTCCCCCCCCCCCCACCCCCAAAAAAAAATTTATTTTTATTTTTTTTTGGAAACCGCCCCACCCACCCCACCCCACCCCCACCCTCCCCCAAATTTTTTATTTTTTTTTTATTTTTATGGAAACCGCCCCACCCACCCCCGCCTATCCCACCCCTACCCCCCACCCCCCACCCCAAAAAAAAAAAATTATTTTTTGGAAACCGCCCACCCACCCGCCTACCCCACCCCACCCCCACCCTCCCCCCAAAAAAAAAAAAATTTTTTTAATTTTTTTTTGGAAACCGCCCCACCCACCTCCCGCCTACCCCACCCCAAAAAAAAAAAAAAAAAATTTTTTTTTTTTTTTGGAAAGCCCCCCATCCACCCCACTGCTGCCCCACCCCCACCTACCCCCCAATTTTTTTATTTTTGGAAACCGCCCCACCCACCCCCGCCTATCCCCACCCCCACCCCAAAAAAAAAATTTTTTTGAAAACCGCCCACCCACCCCCGCCTACCCCACCCCGCCCCCAAAAAAATTTTTTTTGGAAACCGCCCCACCCACCCCCGCCCCCCCAATTTTTTTTTTATTTTACACCCCCTACCCACCCCCCCCCCCCCCAAAAAAAAAATTTTTTTTTATTAAAAAATTTTAAAAAAAAAATTTGGGGGGTGGGGTAGGCGAGGTGGGTGGGGCATTTCAAAGTTGATTTAAATTAATAAAAAAAAAGTGACATTTCCGGAAAACATTTTCGTCAAATTTGCCAAACAACTGAAAACAAGACCATGATATTTTACAAGAAAACATTTTACATGGAAATCTTTTTACATGAAAACATTTTACAAGGAAACCTTTTTACATGAAATCATTTTACATGAAAACATTTTTCGGAAAATGTTTTACGCGAAACAAACGGAGCCTAAAGCAAAAAAAAAAAAATTAACTAAGATAGCGCATAAGTAGGGAAACGCTATCTTAATGGAAGGTTAGATAGCGCTTAATGGAAGCGCTTTCGTACTAAACGCTTCATAAGTCCCTCCTCCTGGTGTAAATATAATTGTGCCCTCTTTTTCCCTTTCTTTCTCTGTGTAAACTCACTCTCTCGCTCTCTCTCTCTCTCTCCATTGCAATTCAGCGGCGGCAGTTCGAAGGTTGGACGGCAACCGTTGAAGGTTTGAGATGCCGAAACTTCACGATATCATCTCTCCCCCTAGCCCCTAGCCCCTAGCCCCTAGTCCTTTCCATAAAAAAAAACCTAGCTCTCGCGATTTACAATCTCCTTGTGCGCGCTCTCTAAGGTCGTGTGAGACGAGCTAAGCAACTTGCTGCGATTTGGGACCCCTGCCCTTCATTACCGGTAAAGAAATCTCACCCCTCAACTCTCTTACCCATGAGTCCATGATTTAAGATTATCAATTTAGGGTTTCAATTTCAATTTCAATTTCGATTTCGATTTCAATTTCTGACTAAAAATTGCAAGCTATCTTCTTGTAGCTCATAAATTGATTTAAGATTATCAATTTAGGGTTTATGTCAGTTGGGTCCGACCTATCTCACACTTGTTATTGAGAGTGAGAACTATAGAGTTCTTGTAGATGCTATTTTTGATAGACAAGAATCTAAGGTCCGTGTTACTACTTCAATTTCACACTTTAATAAATAAATACTATTCCTTATTAACAAATTATTGCAGCTGTCTCATTTCCCCCATAATAACCTTCTCTAGTTCTTGTTAAAGTATGTATAACTTACTGTTTGTTATAGTGCATGCTTTTATTTAATTTGTGATGCTTCCTTACCCCCCCCCCTCTTCGATTCAGAGCAAGGAAGTGAAAAAGCAAGAATTCAGGTTGCGGGATGAGTCTGAAGAAGAAGAAAAAGAAGAATACGAGCAGCCATTAAAGAAATCCTGCCTAAGTAATCAAGCTGAGCCATCTCAAGTATTATTTTCTTGTTCTGGTTTTCAGTTTTGCATTTTCATTATTTGGTAGTGTTGTTTGAGCCACGAAAATACTTATTGGTACAATCACTTCATGCAAGGTTGTTACTTGTTTCATAATTTTTAGATGAAATTTCTTTCTTATATGGACTGTATGGTGTGTGTCCGTGGCATTGTTTTTTACAATGTACTTGAATTTATAGGTAATGCGTGATCCAAGTGGAATCAGCAGGGGTTCCGGATTTGTTGCCTTCTCAAGTCCTGAAGAAGCGTCTCGAGCTGTAAGTGACTTCTTTTTTTACATTACTCAGTAAAATTCACTATGGAAAGCTAATTCATCCTGTATTATTTCTTTCAGCTTGAAGGGATGAATGGGAAAATGATTGTCAGCAAACCACTTTATGTTGCTCTTGCACAGAGGAAAGAAGAGAGAAGAGCAAGGTTGCAGGTAATTTGTCGTGGAGTTTCTCAATTCGACTATTATCATTGTCATTTCCTTGTTTTAATTTTCAAAGGGTACATTAATGTGATGTCCATTTTGAATTTCAAGGTTGGAGTCCTTGGGTTTAAGGCCATAATTTTCATGAGAAAATAGGGGAGGGGGGAGTAGAAGTTTCTAAAATAAGCTTTGTTGTGTTTTATCTTTTGATGTGATTGAAGTGCGAGTACAATGGAGATAAATTCTGTGTTACTGCCATTTTTTGACATGGTGGAGAATTGGGTTAAATTTAGAATCTGCAAAATCTCATCTTTCCTTATCCTAGTTTGAGGTAGTCGAAATCAGTTTTGTTGTTTATCTTTTGATGTCACAGACTTGTGACATTGGGAGCTCAATATACTAACTGGTTTGATGCCTAGCCTTGTACCTTTAATGTTTCTCAGGGCAAAGCCTCTGCACTGTAAACTGTAGCTTTAATTGTCATTTCAATGAAAAACTACTGTAATTCTTATCTCTGAATCCTGGTGTCTGGTTTTGTCCCAAAAGTTTCTGATTTAACTATATTGCGTATGATTCACAGCACTACTATTTCTGGTGCAGTTTATACAGATGATAGATTTATTTACTTTTAAACAGAACTCCTATGTGTATGTCCGTACGTACATGCATTCAGTAGCCAGGGTCTAAAATTTCACAGTCCCTTTTGGGTGAAATATGCAGGCATCTGATGGGTGAAGGATTGAGTTCCTTAAACATAAAGGAGCTGAAGCAGTTAGAGAACAGGCTTGAACGCGGAATCGCTAGGATCAGGTCCAAAAAGGTAATTTCACTCAAGCACATAACAATGTGTGTATCACCCTAATAATATTACTACCAGAAAAGGAGATATGGCTAAATTTTGATGTACCACTATAGCCCGCTCTAAATTCCTTACTATTCCTGGTTGTTCTAATTACAATGTTCTCTCTCTCTCTCTCTCTCTCTCTCTCTCTCTCTCTCTCTCTCTCTCTCTCTCTCTTTCTTTAATCTTTATTTTCACACATAAAATTCTCCTTTTGTCTCTCATTTCTCGTTCTGATGGCTATCAGTTTTGATGTTTATTGAATAATGTTGTATTATTCACTAACAAACCTCGTCTTTGTTATTGTGGTTAAGTTGTTACCCTCATCTAAATTATTTGTCAACCTTGAACAGCATGAGATGATACTTGCTGAAACTGAAAATCTGCAGAAAAGGGTAATTACCGCCTGAACTTATGTTTACTTTTTCTTCCTCTTTTTCAATTAATTATAAAAATTAAACATAAGAATATAAACATCTTTTGGTTATGTAAATATAACTCTCTAGTCCACCTTTGGTATTTTCAATGTGTTATGCATGCAGGAAATTGAGCTTGAACACTTCAATTCGTGCTTGCGTGCAAAGGTATTACTTACTCCTCCGTCCCCAAAATTAAGTGTTTTTTTCTTTGTACTTTTAAAGTAAATAATGAAACGGAGGGGTTAGTTTCTAGTGCTTCACTTGGACATATACTCCATTTTTTGCAGATTGCTGAGAACGAGAGGATGCAGCAGCTAAGTATGCAGGTAGCTGGAGCAGCAGCAGGGGAAGATTACAACGTGTACCAAGCATACCTTGCTTCTTCAGGTAACATGCTTCAACTGAATATAATGGACAATCCTCCACAGTCAACGTCTTATGATCTTCCAGACAAGAAAATACCATAGTGTGTAAAGGGGTCAAAATTAATAAAATTATTTTAAATGGATTTTGGTGTAAGCTTACTTGGCTGTGGGTTTCAAGATAATTTAACACATTGATAGTCCTTAATTAGAAATGTAAACAATATTATACTAATCAGAGTCAAATTTTGGTGTAAGCTTTCTTGGCTGTGGGGAGAAGGAAGCAAACATACATGGAGTTCAATTAATCTGAGTGAGCAGTTTGTTCACATGGTAATCTTTCCTTCATTAAAATTTATTAACATATGGCTACAATTGAATTACATATTCTTTATATTTAACTATTTGATGTGGTTGCAGCATAAGAAACATGGACCACATGTTGATCTTGGGGATTTGTATGTTGCTACCCATACTTAGAAGATTCATGGCAGCTCCCGGCTCCAATGGATTAGCCCCGTTCACAAAGCTAACTATGTTATGTGTAAAGAAGGAAGCATAAAACAAGTGAGTGTCTTGTCTTAATATTAATCTTCAAAGGCCTCAATAATGCATACACCAAATGTTATGATGATGCATTCTATCTACTATGCCCAGATTTGTTAAATATACTGGAGGAGAAATATGTAATTTTTTGGTTGTAAACCCCAAGAGTATTTAAAATTGTCTATCCTTCTTCTGTGAATCAATCAGAGCTGTATGATATGTTGTATCAAGCGTGGACGAAGTGCTTTACATGTTAGCTTTACTCCATACAACCATTATAGCACTTGTCTAGTCCTTTCTTACGTTATTTATTGAATGGTCGTGAAAGCATGTGTGATTTACAAGTTCATTAGTTACTTTTTCTATCAGTATGTTGAAAGTTTATTTGGATCATCTCAGGGATTTACTTGCTCCAAAGACGCCAAGCAGAACTTACTCTGTATCGAGATGGTAAATCTTTTCCCCTTTCTCTAGGGTAAGGAATATGTATAATTGTTATACTTAGAAATGATTATTCAGGGGTGGTTTATTATTGCTTAGTATGATTAGATCAACTCTACTACAGTAACCTCAATATTCAAACAGATCCGAAGGGATCCGTGGAAATTGAAGGTCTAACTGATGTGGAAGTCTCAAATTCCACAAAAGCAAGTTGGTGGAAATTGAAGGTCTAACTGAAGAGAAGCTTCACTTAACCCCCGGAGCGAGAGAGTTGATTGAAACCCCTCACAAGTACGGAAAACCAACCAGAAAAGGCATTTCTAACTCGGTGCCTCGTTTCATGGGCTCCACTGTGGCCAGTCGTGAAAGGCAAACTGCTGCAGAGAGGGAGATTGACAAGAGATCCAGAAGCTTCAAATCAGGGACTAGAAGTTTAATTCAAATGTCAGGTTCCTAGTCTAATAAGTTTGTAATTCAAGCTATACATTATTTCTTGGTTATAATTCATATAATTTGGTTTTGGCTTTTAGTTTATAACTCTTGTTGATGTTTGTAAGAATTATTATTGGTGTAATAAATGAAAGGTTGATTGTTATTATTGAATGGAATGATTGTTAGTTTCTATTAATTTTTATTTTTATATAATTTAAAATAGGTTCAGCCGAAAAAAAATGAAATTTAACTTGCGTAGCGCTTACTTGCATAGCAAAAAAGCGCTATGCAAGTTGATTTCTAAAAAAATAAAAAAAAGCGCTAATATAGCGCTTTTTAAAAGTGCTATCTAAGTTCGAGAGCTTATGTAGCGTATAAAAAATGCTATGTAAGTTGATTTTTTCAAAATAAAAAAAGTGCTTAGATAGCGCTTTTTAAAAGCGCTATCTAAGTTTGGGAGCTTAGATAGCGCTTATAAAAGCGCTATGCTAACTTGCATAGCGCTAGCTTAGATAGCGCTTATAAGCGCTATCTAAGCTAAAAAAAAGCGCTATCTAAGCTCAAATCTGTACTAGTGATGATAAGTCAAGATGGAATTTGTCCCTCGAAAGAGAGATGTTTTCCTTGGGCCCCTCGATGAGTGATAATGATGAAAGTGTATGGCCATACCCCAATGCGATTGGATTATCATTATACTCAAGATCGAAAAGCATTGAACAAATACAAGTTGACGTGGACCTGACTTGTGTTCAATATAACATCGTGAGACAAAAGGAGAAATGGAAGTATACCATTGGAAACGTGAGCTCTTACGTTATATTATTTGGGTAGACATAATGGCTTGCTAGAGTCCGCTTATGTCTTATGAGGGTCGATATGATCGAGCTCATTGCCAACTTAATATAATCCTATTGGGTCACACACAACTAGAATGAATTGTTAAACCAAAGAAAGAAAAATTGAGAGTTCCTCATCAGGCATAAGACATCGCGCGACAGCTCCTGTCCATGGGACTCGTCTGGTCGTGCGACATACCTTGCCACAAGGTGGTTTACAGACAGTTTCCTAATTTGATTAGGAAACAAATATTAATACTAATGTAGTATAAATATGAGGTCTGTGAAACCCTAATGACCTAGCCAAATTTTTGAAAAGAAAATTATAACAAAAGGTTTCCCAATATTCTCTCTAAAGTTTAAAAGAACTAGCAATCATCAAGAATTGTTCTTGGTTCATTCAAAGGTGTGGATACTATTAAAGGGTCTTCGCCTACGACGATCAAGGCCTAGAGTTCGAAGTTTGTGATTCAAAATCACATTGATTAATTGTTCAATAGCTCAAGAACGGAAAGCAATTAAGGTTGGTTAATTCTATCTCATAGGAATTCAATTTAATCATATAGAACGGATCTTAGGGATCTTGGGTTTTGTGTTATTAGATGCTTAATTCCGCTGCGCATGGACCCATAAAACCCAACAGTGGTATCAGAGCCCCGTTCGTAGGGTTAAGTTTGAATTAACATGCTAGAAAAATTGATATAAATTGTTTATATGATTTTTGCATGTTTTGTATGCGATAGTTTGATTGTTTTTGAAACAATATGCCTAAATCGTGTTCTATTCATATTGAATTAAATCTGTTAAAAGTTGTTTATTTGATTTAATTGCTCTGTGATTAAGAATTGATTGAAATTGGAAATCTGCAAATCTGGTAACTCAGTGTCACGCGACAAAGGTTGCTTGTGTCACGCGACAAAACTTGCCCAATCTGGGCAGAATCAGTTTGTTAAATAATCCTGCTAATTTGTGAATGTATTTACAATCTGATATGTTTATGTCTTAATCTGGATGCTATAAACTTTGGAAATTAAGTTTATAGGGCTATTCTAGATTAATTCATTGTTTATGCATGCTTAATTAATTAAAATATGATTTTATTAATTGTTGCGATGCATGAATTATGTGTTCTTACGTGTTAAGAATATTGTTAGATGTTTAGTTGAAACATTGTATTGTAATTTCCTGAATGTTTAGATTGAAACATTAAAATTTTGGTTTTCTGATTTTTTATAAGAAACAAGTCAGTTTACGCAAAATTTAAAGGAATCTGATTGTTTATTCAAAGTATTGATTATGTTGCAAATCAGAGCTGATTTCTGATTGTGCATGTCTAGGAGAGTTCTGTCGAAGGAGAGATTTGGTACTTAAGTAGTCCTTGTGGCTCACCTATCTTCCTAGGAACTTACCTGGTGCACGATTATGATTATTTTTTGCTGATATGCTTATAATCTGCTTTAAAGAACCTTCATTTAACTTTTAAGTTCTTTATGCCAATTCATGATTAAAACAATTGAGACCACTCGGATAGTTTTGGGTGGGCTTGCCATAGAAAGGTACTTTGATTCTATTCGTTTGCGAGCAAGATGAGGAAATGGTGGTTCCTATACGTTTAAAGTGAATGAACGTAATTGGGTTATCAAAATGGTTTTGGACTCAAGGCATAAGATGAGATTAAAATATGCTTTGACATATGATGTCTTAAATAAATCTCATAAAAGATCTAAGAGTCATATATGTGATATGATTGATGTTTCTACCTAATTAATTTATTTTTGAGAGGTTTGCCATAGCAAACTTGAAATTAAATTAAAGTTGGATCTTAGCCCATTAAATGTATATTATGCTTATTTGCATTGGAAGGTGTATAATTTAGTGGGAGCATTTATTTTCATGTAAATGCATTATACTTCTCATATAATATGTTTGCTCATATGTGTTCATATTTTATGTATATCTTTTTGTAGAATAAATGGCATCAAACAATAATCATCTGTCACTGCGATCTGTCCTTGAGAAGGAAAAGTTGGAAGAGAATGGTACAAACTATATGGATTGGATCCGTAGCGTGAGAATTGTTCTCAGGCAAGAGGAAAAATTGTACGTTCTCGAGGAACCTATTCCACCTGAACCTGCTGCCAATGCTACTAGGGCAGTGAGGGATCAATATCTGAAGCATAAGCGTGATGCTACTGATGTTGGTTGCCTCATGCTCTCCGCCATGTGCAAGAGCCTTCAGAAGGATCTTGAGCACTTGGGGACAGTTGATCTAAACAATCGACTGATGGAAATGTTCCAAGTTCAAGCAAGGCAAGAAAGGTATAACACAGTTAAGGCCCTAACCTCATGCAAGATGAGTGAAGGACAAGCTGTTGGTCCCCATGCTCTAAAGATGAAGGGCCACATCAAGCATCTTGAGAGGCTTGGTTTTCCAATTAGCCAAGAGTTGGCTACTGACATGATATTGAATTCATTGCCCGAAGGTTTTAGTAATTTCATAATGAACTATAACATGGGGGCATGAATAAGAACCTTTCCGAGTTAGTTCAAATGTTGAACACTGCGAAAACCAATATTGTCAAGAAGAAAACCGATCAAGTGTTGATGGTTAACAAGGGGAAGGGTTTCAAGGGTAAGGGAAAGGCAAAAGTTGCTAATCCTAAGGCAAATGTTGTCACACCCAAAGAGAGTGCCAAACCCAAAGAGGCTAAGCCCAAGTCCCAAGAGGACGCAGTCTGCTTCCATTGCAATGAGATTGGACATTGGAGGAGAAACTGCTTAAAATACAAGGAAGCACTGAAGAAGAGCAAAGGTGTTGCTTCGACTTCAGGTATCTTTGTTATAGATATATTCCTATCTACTTCTAGTTCTTGGGTATTGGATATCAGATGTTGATCTCACATTTGTCTAAATGTGCAGGGTCTAAAGAACAGAAGGATGCTTGAAGATGGTGAAGTGGACCTACGTTTGGGGAATGGAGCAAGAGTTGCTGCATTAGCCGTAGGAACTTATGAAGTTACTTTACCTAGTGGACTAATACTTGTTTTGAACAATTGTTATTACGTTCCATCTTTAAGTAGGAATATTATTTCAATTTCATGTTTGGATAATGAAGGTTTTTATTTTCTTATATGTGATAAGAATTTTTCTATTTACAAGAGTGATATGCATTATTGTACTGCTATTTCATTCAATGGCCTTTATATTCTTGTTGTTGAAAATCGTGATAATGATGTCTATAACATTAACAAGAAATCTAAACCCAATGATGTAAACCACACTTACTTATGGTATTGTCGTCTTGGCCATATAAATGAGAAACGCATGTCTAAACTCCACAAAGATGGAGTTTTAGACTCACATGATTATGAATCATATGAGACATGCGAATCTTGTTTACTTGGCAAGATGACCAAGGACCCATTTACCAAAACTGGTGAATGGGCGGGCGACTTATTAGGCCTCATACATACCGATGTGTGTGGACCTATGAGTAGCAATGCTAGGGGAGGATTTCAGTACTTCATAACATTCACTGATGATTATAGTAGATTTGGATATGTTTATCTAATGAAACATAAAAGTGAATCGTTTGAGATATTTCGAATATTTCAAAATGAGGTGCAAAATCAACTTGGCAAAACTATTAAAGTACTTCGATTTGATCAAGGTGGCAAATATTTGAGCCAAGAATTTGACAGTTATCTTAAGAGTTGTGGAATCGTTTCAGAGCTCTCTCCACCCGGAACACCACAATGGAATGGTGTGTCTGAAAGGAGGAATATAACTTTGTTGGACATGGTTCGTTCTATGATGAGTCAAGTTGAGCTTCATTTATCCTTTTGGGGACATGCACTAGAAACTGCTACTTTCACTATAAACAGAGTTCCTACCAAATCAGTTCAAAAGACCCCATATGAGATGTGGCATGGAAGAAAACCCAGTTTGTCTTTCATAAAGATTTGGGGTTGCGATGCATATGTCAAGAAGTTAACTTCTGACAAGCTAGCACCTAAGTCTGACAAATGTGTTTTCGTGGGTTATCCTAAGGAAACCAAAAAATACTATTTCTACAACCGAATCGAGAACAAAGTGTTTGTTGCTCGAAATGGTACCTTCTTAGAAAAGGAGTTTCTTCGCAAAGGAACCAGTGGGAGTAAAATAGATCTCGAAGAAATTCGAGAACCCGAAAACAACGTTGAACCAATGGTAGAAACTAAACCAAGTTCACAAGTAGTTGTGGAAACGGTTCAAGATGCACAAGTCCTTCGCAGAAGTGGTAGGCCATGATCCGAACCCGAGAGATATGGATTTCTCGTTACGAAAAGTGATGAAGTGGAGTTAATCGAAAATGATGAACCCACTTGCTATCAAGAAGCGATGTCCGCTCCTGATTCGAAAAAATGGCAAGAGGCCATGAAGTCCGAATTACAGTCCATGGTTGTTAATCAAGTTTGGAACTATCTACCCGAAGGTGTAAAAACCATAGGGTGCAAATGGGTCTTCAAGAAAAAGACCGACATGGATGGGAAGGTGCACACCTATAAGGCTAGGCTTGTAGCTAAGGGATATAGGCAGATTCATGATATCGACTATGATGAAACTTTTTCGCCTGTAGCTATGCTTAAGTCTATTAGAATTTTAATTGCCATAGCCGCATATTATGACTATGAGATATGGCAAATGGATGTCAAGACAGCTTTCCTAAATGGGAAGTTACTTGAGGATGTATACATGATACAACCTGAAGATTTTGTCAGTTCAAAAAATTCTAACTAGGTGTGTAAGTTGCAGAGATCCATTTATGGATTGATGCAAGCTTCTAGGAGTTGGAATCTACGTTTTGATGAAGCAATCAAAGAGTTTAGCTTTATCAAGAACGAAGATGAGCCTTGTGTATACAAGAAAATTAGTGGGAGCGTAGCACTATTTTTAGTGTTGTATGTCGATGATATCTTACTTATTAGAAATGACATTCCTGCACTACAGACTATCAAGTCTTGGTTGGGAAAGTGCTTTTGAATGAAAGATATGGGCGAAGCTGCATATATCCTTGGTATCAAGATCTATAGAGATAGATCTAAAAGGATGATTGGTTTAAGTCAAAGTACTTACATTAACAAGGTTCTTAGAAGATTCCAAATGGGAAATTCTAAAAGAGGAAACTTGCCAATGTTGCATGGTGTATCTCTTAGCAAGACTCAAAGTCCTAAGACTAATGATGAGCGAAAGAGAATGAATGGTATTCCATATGCTTCGACAATTGGGTCTATCATGTATGCTATGTTATGTACTAGACCCGATGTCTCGTGTGCTCTAAGCATGACGAGTAGGTACCAATCGAATCCCGGCTAACCACATTGGATAGCAGTCAAGAATATCCTCAAGTACTTATGAAGAACTAAGGATGTATTCTTGGTCTTTGGAGGAATGGAAGAAGATCTTGTAGTAAAAGGCTATACAGATACTAGCTTCCAAACCGACAAAGATGATTTCAGATCGCAGACAGGATTTTTGTTTACGCTGAATGGAGGCACTGTCAGTTGGAAAAGTTCCAAGCAAAATATCGTCGCTGATTCTACAATCGAAGCTGAGTACATAGCGGCATCTAATGCAGCTAAGGAAGCTGTTTGGATCAAAAAATTCATTAGTGATTTGGAAGTCGTTCCAAGCATCAATGATCCTATTGAACTTTATTGTGACAATAATGGTGCCATTGCACAAGCAAAGGAACCAAGGTCACATCAGAGATCCAAATACATACTTTGACGTTTCCACATTATCCGAGAGATATGTGAAAGGGAAGACGTAAAGATATGCAGAGTAGACACTGATGACAACGTGGCGGACCCATTAACTAAGGCTCTCCTGCAAGCTAAGCATGATGGTCATGTTAGGTCCATGGGTATTTGATACATGGGAGATTGGGCCTAGTGCAAGTGGGAGACTGTTAGTGTTATGCCCTAGGCCTATAGCTGATAGACTTATGTGTTGACATTATTTATTATATGAAAAGTTTATTATTTGATTATTATATGTTTTGCATATTTATTTATAATAATCTCCATCCCTAATTATTAAGTGAATAATTAGTATAAATGTTAATGGACAATCATATGATGCTTATATGCATAGAGATGCACATTAAATTTATGGGTAGTTGTTAGAGAACAAATGAATGGACCTGACCCGTTTGAGATTTATGTCATGGTCAAATGTCATAATTAAATCTCATATGGTCACTTCATTTAGTCCCTAGACCTTAGATTATCATGACCTTACATATGATGAAAGTTATGTTTGATTTTAGTCAAACGATATCTTAACACGATATCTATAAAGGCTATCTTTGGCATGATCAGATTCATAATGGGAAGGATGATAAGTCAAGATGGAATTTGTCCCTCGAAAGAGAGATGTTTTGCTTGGGCCCCTCGATGAGTGATAATGATGAAAGTGTATGGCCATACCCCAATGCGATTGGATTATCATTATACTCAAGATCGAAAAGCATTGAACAAATACAAGTTGACGTGGACCATGACTTGTGTTCAATATAACATCGTGAGACAAAGGGAGAAATGGAAGTATACCATTAGAAACGTGAACTCTTACGTTATATTATTTGGGTAGACATAATGGCTTGCTAGAGTTCGCTTATGTCTTATGAGGGTCGATATGATCGAGCTCATTGCCAACATAATATAATCCTATTGGGTCACACACAACTAGAATGAATTGATTAAACCAAAGAAAGAAAAATTGAGAGTTCCTCATCAGGCATAAGACATCGCGCGACAGATCTTGTCCATGGGACTCGTCTGGTCGTGCGACATACCTTGCCACAAGGCGGTTTACAGACAGTTTCCTAATTTGATTAGGAAACAAATATTAATACTAATGTAGTATAAATATGAGGTCTGTGAAACCCTAATGACCTAGCCGGATTTCTAAAAAGAAAATCACAACAAAAGGTTTCTCAATATTCTCTCTAAAGTTTAAAAGATCTAGCAATCATCAAGAATTGTTTTTGGTTCATTCAAAGGTGTGGATACTATTAGAGGGTCTTCGCTCGTACGACGATCAAGGGCTAGAGTTCAAAGTTTGTGATTCAAAATCACATTGATTAATTGTTCGATAGCTCAAGAATGGAAAGCAATTAAGGTTGGTTAATTCTATCTCATAGGAATTCAATTTAATCATATAGAACGGATCTTAGGGCTCTTGGGTTTTGTGTTATTAGATGCTTAATTCCGCTGCCCATGGACCCATAAAACCCAACAATGATGTCTCATATGCTCTAAGCATGAAGAGTAGATACCAATCTATCCTGGTGAAAACCAATGGATGGCAGTTAAGACGATCCTTAAGTACTTAAGAAGGACTAAGGATGCGTTCTTGGTTTTTGGAGGGATGGAAGATGATCTTGTTGTAAGAGGTTACACAGATGCAAGCTTCCAAACCGACAAATATGATTTCCAATCGCAATTGGGATTTGTGTTTATGCTTAATGGAGGTGCGGTTTTTGTTGGAAGAGTTCCAAGAAGAATACCGTAGCCGATTCTACAACTAAGGCCGAATATTTAGCAGCATGTGATGCACCTAAAGAGGCAGTTTGGATCAAGAAGTTCATTAGTGTTTTGGAAGTTGTTCCAAGTATCACTAATCCGTTGAAACCTTATTGTGACAATATTGGTGCCGTTGCGCAAGCAATGGAACCAAGGTCACATCAGCGATCCAAACACATTCTTAGACGCTTTCACTTCATTCAAGAATTCATAGAATGAGGAGACGTTAAGATATGCAAAGTATCAACCGATGATAACATTGGGGATTCACTTACAAAGCCCCTCGCACAAGCAAATCATGATAGTCATGTTAGGTCCATGGGTATAGGATACATAGATGGAGCCTAATGCAAGTGGGAGATTGTTGTGTTATGCCCTAGGATGATGATTATTATGACTAATAATCAAATACCGTTATGTAATCATCTTTACCATTTATAATAGAGATTGCTTATTTGGATTAGTATATGTTTACATGTTTATTATAATAATTTGTGTCCCTAGTTATTTTGAATAACTAGTATAAGTTGGTAATGGATAATCATGGAGATGATTATATGCATGGGGATGCACATTACACTTATGGGTACTTGTTAGAGAACAAGGTACTGGACAGACCCATCTATGAGATTTATGACATGGTCTATGGTCATATAAGTCATGATTAAATCTCATGATAGTCATGTCATTAGAATCCTTTGTGCTTGAGATTATCATCGTCTTCCACTTGATGAACATTGTGTTTGATGTAGTCTAACACTATCTTTAATAGGATTGCAATAAGGGCTATGTTGGCACGATTGGATTCTTGTAGGGAAGAATGATAAGTCAAGATGGGATTTGTCCCTCTCATTGAGAGAAATGTTTGCTTGGGCCCCTTGATGAATAGTGTTGATGAAATGTATGGCCATACTCAAGAGATTTGATATAGATCAAATGCACTTGGATTATCAACATATTTGAAATCGAGAAAGCATTAAACGATATGTGTTGACATGGACCATGACTCACGTACAATTTAACATCGTGGACAAAGGGATTGTGACATTTGATCTATCAAGGAATCAAGCTTTGATGTTATATTAATTGGGTGGATATAATGGTTTGCTAGAAACCACTTATGTCTTGTGAGGTCGATGTTTCGACTAACTACCAACATAAATATAATTCCTAAAGGGTCACACAGAAAGAACGAATTTGAATTGGCTGAAAATTGAAATTTTGGGAATTGTCACGACTCGTGACCAGTAGCACGACTCGTGCCCTGGGTCACAACTCGTGACAAGGATCACGACTCTTTCTCTTTTTACGAGTACGACTGCGTTTTAAGGCAATTCGTGAAAATTGGGCATTCTGAGATTGGGGACGACTCATGCCCTCAGGCACGAGTCGTGCTTCTTCAATCAGTATGAGTGTAAAATAAAGAATGACTCATGGGAACGAATGATTTTGCAAGGGCACGACTCGTGCCCTCAGGCACGACTCGTGCCAATGGCAGAATTAGTTTCGTATGATCTGTTCCTTGTTTGGTAAGGTTTTTGGCTTGGACAAGGATTCTCCCTAAGTGTTAGGGATTTATAATAAGTATAAATACAATCCTTTTCACAACCACAAACACACACCTTTTTAGAGTTTATGAAACACTAGAGTTTTGATCTTTGATTGAGAATCAAAATCAAAGAAATCCCAAAATCAATTCCTTATTTTAGCCATTGATTATTGAAAGGTGTTTCAATAATCGAAGGATCATCTAGCAATCCTACAAGACTCGTTCTTGGTTCGTTCGCTTGTGGATTACCATTAGAGGGTGATTCCTTTATCACCTAAAGCTTGGATCAATTCATCACAAGGAAGATCAAGGAGAAGATATAAGATTCGGCAACAAATTCAAAGGTTGAATTTTGGAGATTCTTTTTTAACATACATAATCGCTACAAGTACGTGAAATCTATTTCATATGATTTCATCTCTTCATGCTAGATAGATTCAAGGCTAGGGTTTTATTGTATTATAAAGTTCTTCTGCTGTGTTTGTAACCCCAAAACCCAACACATGTATCCCAAGACTTTTCCTTTAACCACCCCAAATGAGCATTTTATGGGGTTTGAGCCTCATCTTGTGTTGACTCGGTCTATTGAAGAAATTTCTGAGATCTATGAAGTGCTAACCATCTATCCCTCTAGAGTGGATAATCATGTCATCCATGTATACCTCTATTTCTTTGTGGATCATATCATGTATTAGTGTTGTGACTGCCCTCTGATAAGTAGCCCCCGCATTCTTTAGACCAAACGGCATGACCGTATAACAAAATTTTCCCAAAGGTGTGGTGAATGATGTTTTGTATTGGTCTTCTTCTGCCATTAGAATTTGGTTGTATCCTGCGAAACCATCCACAAATGAGCGAACTTCGTAAGTTTCGGTAGCATTGACCAACATGTCTATATTTGGCAATGGAAAGTCGTCTTTAGGGGATGCCTTGTTCAGGTCTCTGAAGTCAACACAAACTCGTATCTTCCCATTTGCTTTGGCCATATGTACTGTATTGGCTAGCCATTCCGGGTATTCGATTACCTTGATAAATCCTACTCTCAGGAGCTTCATTATCTCTTCTTTCACCTGCATCGACCATTCGGGCTTAATCTTGCACAGTTTCTGTTTGACTGGTTTGGCATTAGGTAGCAGCGGTATTTTGTGTTCTACGATCGACTGATTTAACCCTGGCATATCTTTGTAGGATCAGGCGAAGACGTCGACGTATTCTCTGAGGAGCTGTATTAGGATTTCTCTATCTTCTCCTTTGAAGAAGCAGTCGATCTTGGTT
Source organism: Adenophora triphylla var. japonica (assembly GCA_022495995.1). Taxonomy (NCBI): domain Eukaryota; kingdom Viridiplantae; phylum Streptophyta; class Magnoliopsida; order Asterales; family Campanulaceae; genus Adenophora; species Adenophora triphylla. Next base: position 50,022 of record JAFEMH010006966.1, read on the forward strand.
TCTCTGGGGTCTTCTATCGTCCGAAGGTTAACCATTTGTATTTCCTTATCGTCAACAGGACCATTCTTTACACAACGACCTTCTTGCTTTGCTAATTCTTTCAAAATTTGTTTGTTTTATTGATCTATCTCATCATATGATTCATTATTAACTAGTTCGTTATATTTATTATTATTAGTTAATTCATCATTCACGATGTTAGCAATCTCAGGGTACTCGAAAAGATCAAAGTTTTCATTAAGTAGGGGAATACATGCTCTGCCACCGCCTCAATTTCCTCTTGAGTGAGTTTATCAGAGGCAAAGTCTGACTCTAAAGTGAAAGTTACAGGGCCTATCTTCCTACGGGGATGGGGAGTACAACCAAGCTCTTTGATCATGAAGTCTTAATCAATAACTGTTTCCCCGGTGATGTGCCAGTTTAGAATTGGCTCATCACATTTCTGGATTAACTTCGTGTAATCAATAGTTGGAGCATCCCCATTGGATATTGCATGGATTTGGCTGTCTTCTAGTTGGCACAAATTCTCGAATTGTCGCTGAATGTCTTCTCCCAATACAAAGTCCCATTCATTCGTCACTTCAGCTTTTGTACCCCACAAATATTTAAGGATTAGTGGGACGGGGTTCTGTTTCATCTGAAGAAACATCGCATTTGTTGAAAATTTCGAAGCCTGGATGGCGCTTTCCTTCATCGTCAGTCCATGGTTCTGGAAAGATGAAGTATGGGAGTATTCCCTTTCTCAAATGAAATATCCATTGAGCGTCTTACGGTATGGTTCGAGGTTGTGGCCTTTGGTCCTTGAGTTATGGTGACCTCTATATGCAGTTCCTTCCCACTTGACTTGAGTAAGGGTACACTCTTCTTTTCACTTTCATTATGAATGGTAAGGATATATCCTAGGACATGTTTCATGTGTGGTGGGGGGACAGGCGGTGGCTCTGTTACCCCTTGCAAGTATTTGCCAAGTCCCAGACCAGGAAAGTATCCCTTTGCTTGCATCATTCTTAAAACAGGAAGGTTTCCAGAAAACTAAAGTCCTTTGGAGTAGCCATTTTCGTTGTAAGTATGGATGATGTTTATGGTGCTATCCTTCTCAATTTCGAAACCACTGAACAAGTAGGCAGAAGTGTTATGATGTACTTCAAGGATAGGACTGGCGGTAACCATTTCTCCGTGTAATGTGACTATCGTGTCATTGTATTTGAATTTGATGCATTGGTGTAGGGATGAAGGTACACCTCCTATGTCATGCAGCCAAGGGCGGCCAAGTAATAAGTTGAAGGATGCTGGTATATCGATGACTTGAAATCGACATTCATGGTGACCTGTCCCATTTCTATAGGTATTGTAACTGAGCCAAAAGCAGTTCTAGCAGTGCAATCATAACCTCCTACATTGTGCCCTGATAGTTTGAGGACCTTGTCAGTGAGACCCAATGATGATAAGGCTTTCTTCGGAAGGACGTTAATTGCGGACCCATTGTCGACCAAAATGTGTGGCATTCGGTATCCATTAACCTTAGCAGTTATGTACAGGGCCTCGTGATGATAGTTTCCATATGACGGGAGGTCCAAATCAGTGAATGTGATGACATTGCCAAATTGCACATGACCAATCATTTGAGTAAGATCTTCAGGTGTTGCCTCTGAGGAAATGGACATTTGAGCCAAAGATTTTTTCAACATCTCGCGATGCTTGTGGGATGCTCCTATAAGGTCCCAAACCGAAATGTTTGCTTGTGACTTCTTTAGCTGGGCTAAGAGGGGATCGTCGGGTTCATTTGACGATGAGGCTTTTGTTTGTTTAGGAGAATTTTCATCTCTTGGGTCTTTGTTGATAATCACTCGACCAGATCGTGTGACGAGATTGACTGTTTTAGGTCCTTTTCCTTTTTTTTTCTAAGATTTCATCCCAAGAAATCATGTAGCAGAAAGAATATTTATTAAATTCAAGAGGGCTCTCATCCACAATTGTGGTTAGACGATTAGGATCCTCGGAGCTACTTCCTATCTCTATTAGATTGACATCATTGTTTGGTAGAGGATTAGTGACAACATTGGGAAGCCCTATTTCTCTAGCATCAAACAGATCTTGAATCACATCCTTCAAGTGGAAGCATGAGTTGGTGTCATGTTGTGAAACTTGCAGAAGAGATGATGAGCATGATTAGCTGGAAGTTCTTTCTTTGGTGGGCCACCCTCTCTTGGTTTGATCATTCCATTCTTGACAAGCACATCGAGAAGTTCTTCTTGAGTGATCCCTTCGAGTTTGTCGTAGTGTCTATCCTTTTTCTTCTTTTGTGGTGGAGGTACTACGGAGTACTTACCATTTCCAGGATGATTGAAGACTATAGCATTGACGGAAGCATCCTTGGAGTTAGAAGAGGAAGAGGAGATCTTGTTGTAGCGGAAGCCACTTTCTTTCTTGGCTTCTTTCTTCTGTTTGATGAGTTCATCTACTCGTATACCAGATTTGTAGAGTTCGGCAAAGCTAGGGAAATAGTTACCCGCGAGTTTTTCTTGATACACTTCTCGAAGACATTGAATGAGGATGTGAATTTGTTCGTCTAGGCTTGGCCTATCATCAATTTCGATCAGTTTGGTCCTCCATCTTTTGACGAAGTCTGTAAATGATTCATTCGAGAGTTGCTTGGTTTGCTCGAGGTCCCTTCTAATACTACGGTAAGTAAAGTTGTCCTCAAATTGCTTTTGGAAGGCACGACTGGCAAGTGGCCAATCAAGCCTTGTGGAGAGTGGAAGGGTCATGTACCAATCTCTAGCGGAACCATCAAGAGTTTGTGGGAAGCATTGAGCTAGCAAGTTTTCATCAACACCCATAGGCAGCATGGCCCAAGAGTAGGTTTCCAAATGGATTTTAGGACAAGTAGTGCTATTGAATGTTCAAATGTCGGGTGTTTTGTATTTTCGAGGAAGCTTTGACATTGATTGATGAAGAGTGTCATAATAAATAGAGAGCGAGGCTCCCTTACTCACATCGAGGGATGCGAGTTTCTTTTCTAGCATTGCCATGGTAAGGGGTTCATTTGTTTTCTTGCTTTCCCCTTGCCTTCCTTCTTGGAAGCATAACTCTCATTATCAAAGGATGAAGATGATAAGCTAGGCTCATACTTCTTTTTCTTGCTTTTGCTTTGGCGACGACTCTTAGTCTTTCTGTTGTATGATTCTTCTTCTTTGGAGGAAGAATCATTTCTATTTTTCTTTTCTTTTGTGGCTAGTGCCACCCTAAGCTCTTGGATTTCCTCAACGAGGGTATGGATTTGGGCTGCTTGCACCTCTAAGCGGCCATTGGCTTCTTCTAGTAGTTTGTGATTATGTTCAGACATGGTTTCATCACCCGGAATTTCGTCGATGTCGGACATTGTGTTGGGAGAGTCTTGAGGCTGATGTAGCTTCGGAAAACTGATAGAGAAGTACAGAACCTGTGTCAAGATCAAAACTAGCCTCAACGGATCGAAAGAAGGCTTAAAGGGTTCAGGCTCAGCACAGCAAACAGAAGCTTTGTCCCGCTGTGAATGTGGTGCCCAAGATCGCGGCTCTTTTTGATTTTTATTTATTTTTTGGAACCGCTTTCTCGTGTAAGGGGATCACAACCTCACATCGGTTTGGAAACATCCGGTTTAAATTAAAAAAAAATGGAGTCGCCACGCCATTTTGATTTCCTCAAAACTTTGAAAAAAAGGATTTGGGTCCGGAGGTTAAGTTATCCTTTGGGAAGAACGGATCGTCGTTCACCCAAAGAGCCTTGTCGGAGCAAGTCTTCCAAGATCCGATTTTCATGCTTGCCTTCGTGTGTGGGATGTGTTTTTTGTAAAAGGGGGGAATGTACCAAGTGGTCTTCCGGACGTATAAACCATGAGTTGGTTATCGCTCAGGATTCTTGGGATTTTTAAGTGTTAGGGACTTTGGTCCCGTTCTCATCTTGGACTTATGATCATCATGATGAGACCTTGGGTCACATGTGATCGGGATAGGGACACCATTTTTATAGTCCAAGGATGAGACTCTTTAGAAAGGAATGACCTTTGCCCATCAATCCTACATCTTGAGACGATTTGAGCTTTGTCGAGATGTTTATGCTCATCTCAAGTGATGATCGGAGATATGGGGCTCAAGTTCATCCTTTTCTAAAGCAGAATCCGTCTATGGCATCTTTAAGTGGAGGAAATGATGTAAAGATAGGACCTTTACACCATTACGCTCCAAGAGATGCTCCAAGTACCAAAGGGGACTAAGGGAGGGGTGTAAAGATTGGATCTTTATACTCATCCTATGCCTTTTGTGCCTTATGAAGGTCACTAGGCAATTCTTGGAGAGAGATCCAACCATGAGGGACATGGGGAATGCATTTTAAGCTAAAGATGGAATTTTTACACTAACATATGTAATGAACATGATGCAAGCTAAGACTAGGAAATAAAAGGAAGGACCTTTATGGCTTTCCTATGTCCTTTATGAACCTTTTAGGTGGAAAATCCTTGGAAGCAAGGTCTATGGGAAGGGGGATTGACATCCATGCATAAAGATGACATTTTTATGGAAAAAGATGACATTTTTATATGAAAAGATGACATTTTTATATGCAAATATGACATTTTTCACATCACCATGTGAGAGATCCACCCTAGAACAAGCCATTTTAGGTCTTATTGTTCATCCTTGGGATGGATCTTCCATGGATCCTATGTGATAGGGGAATGGGGGTATGTATGATTTACATGACTAAAGATGTGATCTTTAATGACAATATATCAAATACCAAGCAAATAGATAGCAATATATAAAGCAAGGAGCAATATAGCAAGTAATGACAAGTATATTTCAAGAAAAAGGGGAGGAGAGTTTACCAATGGTGGTGTCCCTCTATCTCCTTGAAGTTTGCCTAGGGAAGGACCAACTTTTGAAGGGTTTTGAAGAGGGGGAGGTGGTTTTGGTTGCTCACAGCTCTCTGGAAATTCGTGTAGGTATTTTGGTAGAGTAACAATGCCTAAAACTGTATATCAAAATGAATAGAGGAGGCCTCTATTTATAGGCAGTCTGGTGATGGCTAATGAAGTCGTGCGGCTGTAACCCCAAAGCTAATGAGGCCGTGCGGTCTTATCCAGTGGTGACTCAGCTTATTTCTAGAACCATGCAAGGTGGCCTTCTAGAAGGTCATTTCTAGCGAAGGACTATGTGGAATTTTAATTCCTAGCAAGTCCTTCGCCCCTCGGAAGGTTTGGAAAAGTTCCCAAATTGCCCTGAACTTTAGGAATGTCCGGGAAATTGCCGAGAAACTTAACCGGAAGGCATGAGCCAAATTTGGGTACTTACAGAAGCCCCTCGGCAACGTCACTTGCAGGGAAAATGGGGTTGTCGATAAAAAAGAATCCAATCTGGCGAACTGCCGAGACGGATTGGGTGACCAAGGTGGTCGAGTGGTTGAACCTTTGGAAGGCTACCTACGTATCCCGGAGGAATCAAGCCATGATCGTAGTTCGGAATAGATCCACTGGGGAAAGGGGGTGTCATATGTGATGAATTGGCTGAACCTAAAGTAGGCTACCTATGTATCCTGGAGGAATCAAGCCAGGTCGTAGTTCTGGGTCCACTGAGGAATGGCAAAGAGAAATTGGTCCCTTGCTAGGAATATGGAAGGAAAGTGACCTAGGAGGTCAGATGACTGATCCTACTGGGGATATGCTAGATGAAAGAAGAAGTGACCAATGTGGTCGGATATCTGGACCTCTATGAGGGGCTACTTCACCACTGAGGAGTGATGAATGAAAAGGGTGACCATTGTGGTCGGATGGCTGGACCTTTTATGAAAGGCTCATGCACCACTGAGGAGTGATGAATGAAAAGGGTGACCATTGTGGTCGGATGGCTGGACCTTTTATGAAAGGCTACCTACGTATTCCGGAGGAATCAAGCCTTGGTCGTAGTTCAAGTCTCACTAGATAGTTATGAACGATGTCTAGGATCCTTGAGATTTTGACGATTAATGGAGGAGTCACCTGATTGACAATTAATGGAGGTTGTCACCTAATTTGACAATTAATGGAGGTTGTCACCTGATTGACAATTAATGGAGGTTGTCACCTAATTAACAATTAATGGAGGTTGTCACCTGAAGAAACTAAAGCTTACATCACTATCGAGTAGATAGAGGTAGCTATAGTTGGAAAACTAAAGCGTACTTCACTATTGAGGAGATAGAGGTAGCTAAAGTTGGAAAACTTTAGCGTACTTCACTATCTACGAGATAGAGGTAGCTAAAGTTGGAAAACTAAAGCGTACTTCACCATCTGTGAGATAGAGGTAGCTAAAGTTTGGAGAACTTGAGCGTACTTCACCATCTGTGAGATAGAGGTAGCTAAAGTTTAGAGAACTTGAGCGTACTTCACCATCTGTGAGATAGAGATAGCTAAAGTTTGGAGAACTTGAGCGTACTTCACCATCTGTGAGATAGAGGTAGCTAAAGTTTGGAGAACTTGAGTGTACTTCACCATCTGTGAGAAAGAGGTAGCTAAAGTTTAGAGAACTTGAGCGTACTTCACCATCTGTGAGATAGAGGTAGCTAAAGTTGGGAAAACTTGAGCGTACTTCACCATCTGTGAGATAGAGGTAGCTAAAGTTTGGAGAACTTGAGCGTACTTCACCATCTGTGAGATAGAGGTAGCTAAAATTTGGAGAACTTGAGCGTACTTCACCATCTGTGAGATAGAGGTAGCTAAAGTTTGGAGAACTTGAGCGTACTTCACTATCTTATGAGATAGAGGTAGCAAAAGTTTGAAGAACTTGAGCGTACTTCACTATCTTATGAGATAGAGGTAGCTAAAGTTTGAAGAACTTGAGCGTACTTCACTATCTATGAGATAGAGGTAGCTAAAGTTTAGGGTTTTGACAATTCGGAGGATGTCACCTAGCGTTATTCTGTTATAACGGAAGTAATGGAGGCGACTCGGGAGGAAAGTTTATTCTTTTAAGAGATAACGGATATCCTTGGGAAACATCGTTATTCTGGTTAAGAAATAACGGGAGTGATATACCTAAGTGATAAGTCCAGGGGCAAAGATGTAATTTCTGCTCAGAGCGAATGAGGCCGCCAGGCATGAGATGAGGGAAAAAGAGGCCGTACGGCTTTGAATTCAATTTCACCAGATTATTTAAACTGAATTTGAAACGGGCAAACAGCATTGCTGTTTTGTTTTCTGCCGAGGAAGAGGGAGAGAGAAGAGAGAGATTTTTCAAAAAAAAATTAATTCTCTTGCTTTCTTGGCTTAGGATGGATCCGGAAGGGAACATAGTGCCTAGGCAAGCGTGAAGAAACATATCGGAAGCCGCTAGGAGGAGGAGGAGGGAGCTTGTTCGAACGGAGAGGAAGTATGACTTCAACACGCCTCCGTCTGAGCTTTATCCCGGTAGGGGAGAGCACAAATCTACGAAACCTCAATCTATTGGGGTAAGCATTCTTGATTTGCTTGATTTCGTCAATTTTGATTGGAATTTTGATTGACTTATGGCTTGACCCGATTTTTAGGAATTTTTTGAATTTTCCTATGAATTTTGTTGATGATTTTGGAATTTTGATGATTAACCTATGAGGCTAAGGAGATAAATGAACATGCATGCGCAATTTATTTGAAAAATAATGAGAATGACTCATTTTTTGAAAATAAAGTAAGAAAAATAATGTCTAAAATGTGACGGAGTCCTTGCATGTGCTAGAACTAGGTCAATTCTTGATCATGGATGGGAAAACAAGATTTTGGACGATGAAAAGGATTCATGCATGCCATTTTGAAAAATTAATGCTTATGTGCAAAGAATTTTGTGAAAGTTGGAATTTTTGTGCTTGAGAGAGCAATGTGCTTGACATGGCGTGTTTCAAATGATGAAAGACATGTTTTCTTGACAAAGGATGCTAGAATCTTTTATGAATGCTTTTCTTTGAAAATATGTGCATTTTTGAATATATGCATGCTTTTGAGATGAGATGAAGGACTGACACGTTTTTTTTTTTTTTGTGCTTTCTTACAGGAGAACAAGTCGAGGGGACCTTCTGAGGTTGCTGTGAAGCTATGGGACAGGATGCCCAACTTTGAGAAAGATGGGGTGAACCCTAAGCAGCTGGTAATGGCTACCGGCCTTGACTTGTTTATTGATGCTATCAGCAGAGGTATCCATGTGACCTCTAAGAGTAAGGGGCTGGTCCAGGCCCTTTCAGAGTTCTGGTGGGACACCACCCACAGCTTTCATCTCAGCTGGGGGGAAATCACAGTGATGCCAGCCGACTTCACTGCTATTACAGGCTTGCAGTTCACTGGGAGGCCTGTGACCTGGAGAGACCACATTACTGCGGAGGAGTTTAGAGCTTTGGTAGGGTTTGACCTACGTCCTAAGGGACTGGGGATGGAGACGAGATATGTGGAGGTGGCGGTCCTGGAGTGCATGTAGGGGTTTGCCGCCAACGAGGTGACTGCCAACCAGCTCTCGAGAGCTTTCTTGTGGTTGATGCTGTCGGTCACCATCTTTGCCAACTCTGGGACACTGGCTATGATGTGCCTGCTTGACTCTTTGGAGAATCTGGATGAGGTTGGGGCGGTCTCTTGGGGTGAGGCCGAATTGGCGGAGCTTTACTTTTCTCTGAATATGTACAGCCGGAACAAGGTTGCTTCTATGGACTGCTTCTCTTTTGCTCTGGAGGTAGTCTCTCTTTCCTTTCTCTCTTTTATCTTTTCTATCTAGAGACTTTTATGAGAGAAAATGACCCTTTTGTCTTGAACATGCAGGTCTGGTTTTGTGAGGTGATTGGGTTCTTTCCCTAGAAACAGCAGAGTGATCCAGAGATCTTCCCGGCCATGATTTGTTGGAGGGGAGAGGCTAGAGACAAGTTTATCGGGAAGACCCGGATCACTTTTGACTACAAGATGGTTAGATCGGTCATCAACGGGGATGGTCATGAGGGAGTGGATTTTTACCCTTGGGGGAGGTACCTAGAGGTCCTGCTAGGGGATGTCGTGGAGGCAACTAGGTAGAGGAGGTGGTTGACGGGGCTGACTTGTGACGTCATATACTTGGGGACCGCTTCTCTAGGGAGCATGGCCATGTCCCTCCTTTGGACGCCATCACTCCTCACAATCCTCCACCGCGTATGATGCAGCCCAGGGACTGGTCAGAGGATGAGATTGCTAGGTATCAAGATGGCGTGGCGGCCGAGGAGTATTTTGACTTGGCTACCCAGTATGCCACCTTTGTGGAGCAGCGGTTGAGGACGCCGCAGAAGCTAGTGAAGCTGGCTGTTACTCAGGGATACGGGGAAGCTGAGCCGATGACCCGCCTATGCCTCCTGCTCATCTCTCCTACGTGGTCAACGGGGTACCAAGGAGGTTCGTTATACCTGTTCCTGACATGAGGGAGCCTCGGTATACTTTGCCACCTGATAGCACTGTAATTACCTCTAGGGTCTCTTCTCTTTTTCGGATTTCTTTGTTTTCTGCGATTTTGAGATTTCTTGAGATTTTCTGAGTTTTCCTTCTCTTTTCTCTCAGGTTCCTGCTCGTTCATACGATGGCTTGGTACGGCAGAACAGGGGCTGGAAGGATGTGTGCCGATCCCTTCTGAGGAAGTTGGCTTGTGCTTCCCGGGCTGGGGTGAACGTGAAGGAGCCCGTGCGCAAAAGAAGGCACGTCGGAAGCACATCATCTACCTCCTTGGCCTCAGAGTCTGCGACCTCCTCTACCAGTGCTATGCCTCGGGGACAGGGACCCAACACGAGCATCCTGGAGCAGCTAGCGGAGTACGAACATGTGAACGTCAACCTCTATGACGTGAGTGACTGTGAAGACTTGATGAAGGATCCTAGCTTCTATGAGCTGAGCCGCGACGACGAGGGGTCGGAGGCTTAGGATTCCTTAGGATTGATCTAGGAACAAGAAAACAGACAATGAACACTTTTATGCACATTTTGTTTATTTTTCGTTTTATTTGGGCGCCGATGGGGCGAAAATAATGTATTACTCTTTTATTTGCTTTTCTAATTTATGCTTTATGAATTTGCATATTACTTGAGCCTCGGGGCAGTTTTTTGCTTGGAAATGGGGCTGAAACTGGGCCAAAATGGTTTGTGATGGCATATAATTGCATGAATGGTATTTGGATATGTTTTTGTACAGGTTTCATTGAGAAAGTGGGGTGAGAACTCCACTTGGGCAGCAGCTAGAGGTGCTGCAGATTTTTTTTCTGCAGCAAGAAAAAGAAGTCGTCCGGCCTGGTCTTGAGGCAAATGAAGCCGTGCGGCCAGAAGTCTTGTCTGAACTGGTTTTTTCAAAATAAAATCAAGGCTTGGCCTTTTCATTTCATTTTCACTCTAGACTCGTCCCAACTGATCCCAGAGCATATTTTTGACCAAAAACATCAACTTTGATCACTTGCCATGGAGAAACCCATCAGATTGCAAAAGGGGAAGAGAGACCGTTTTCTGTCTGATCTTCAATCCAATCAAACAAGAGGCTATTCGATACCACCTTCAAGATCAAGTCTTTATGGCATTTGAAGGATCTCCCGCCCGATTGGGACCTTTTGAGAGCCGCGGCAAGGTTTTGAGACGTCCGGAGACATGTTTACTGCTTTTCTTACAATGAGCTCGTCCCAACTTATGAAGACTTTCGAGCATTGATTGGGGGTCCAGAAATTGAGGCTGTGTCGATTCCTCTGACCGGAGACATGCCGGTGGCGGTAAAGCTGGCATCTTTTCTGCAAATCCCTCTGGGAGAGGCTGAGGGGATGATGGTAGCCCCAGACAGGATTGACCTTTCTGATATCCCGGGCAGGTTAGGGTCTCTGGATATGGCTACGACCACGGTGGCTATGGATGCCTTTATCCTCTGCGTGTTCTCATTTTTGTTCACTGCTGAGTCCGTAGGGGTCTGTCATGGTGGCCTTTTGGACATGGTCAGGGATTGTAGGGCTGGGAAGGATATTATCCCACTGGTTTTGGGTGAGACCCTGCATGGCATTGACAGGATGGCTAGGGGAGACCATTTCATGAGGTCTGGGAGCCCGGCGGTGCTGACTCTATGGTTGCAGGAGAGGCTTGGGGCTTTGCCGGGGGCTTCGCCTACTCAGTGCCCATGGGTGATTTCTCAGAGGGGTGCACCTAGGCAACAGGACCAGGGTAGCTGGGAGCTGATGATGGCTAGGTTGTCCACCTCGGACATTCGCTGGTGGGTACCTCATTGGAGATTGCAGACCCGGAGGACATTTCAGGAGTCCTATGTAGTGAGGGTTCCAGGGCTTTCTTGGTCATCCTTCTACATACCCTGCTTAGTATCCAGGCAGTTCGGGACATTGCAGGAGCCGTTGGGCGATTGGGAGGACATCCGTACCATGGAGGTAGTGTCTTTTGACATGAGGGATCCAGCCAGCTTCTCATTTTTCTCGAGGGCTTGGACATACACTGCTTTCCCACCCAGGGCCATTCTCAAGAGCAGGAAGAGTACTATCTTGACCACGGCCTACTTGGACTGGTACGAGAAGGAGATGGGAGCGACTCAGGTCGTTTTGGGAGAGAGACGTCAGGCTTTATTCGGGGCTGACTGCGACTCGAGTAGGACTCTGAGGGAGACTGAAGCCAAGGTGAGTCGCCATAACCAGTCGGGTGACCTTATTAGGGATATGGAGGCTCGATATGAGAGGCTTTCGGAAGTCACTCCCTTGACTGAGGCTCAGAGGGAGGAAGTACGGACTCGTGCCCGGGTTAAGAAGACACTTATTGACACGGGTTTGATGGAGGCTCCAGTGAGGATACCTGAGATTGGGATGAGGGAGACCGACATCATTGAGAAGAAAAGGAAGAACACTCGACGGGGTCGAGGTAAAGGGAAGAAGAACAAGGAAGACACAGTGAATGACAACTGATAGATCTTTTCCTAGGATTCCCTTATTGCCATTTACAAACACAGTAGTTTATTAGGCCTTTTATTGTATTTTAGATCTTTGTAGCAGGTTAACAGAGTCAAGAGTAGACCGTGCTTGAACTCATCAAGAAGTTTTTAACTTGTAATTAACAAGAGATATTATCTTAGAAATTTATTCAAGACACATTTCATGGAAACTTAGATGTCTTATTTATTGTTTAGACCGAACCATTGCTGGCTGCCTACGTTCCCCTTTTACAAGAAAGACTAAGGGGCTCAGGTCTTCGTAGTTCATTCTCGTGAACTATCGGGATTTTTGTTCTTTTGGTCTTTTATTTTTTTTTATGTGCAACCCTGTCTTTTGCCTAGACTGCCCTTTTTGGGTTTTCAGCCTAGCTGGGCATTACTCTTTTTGCACTAAGATTTCTTTCTTTTTTTTATTTTTTCTCTCTTTTTTTTTTATGTGCAGCCCTGTCTTTTGCCTAAACTGCCCCTTTTGGGTTTTTCAGCCTAGCTGGGCATTACTCTTTTTGCACTAAGATTTTTTTTTTTTTATGTGAAACCCTGTCTTTTGCCTAGACTGCCCTTTTTTTGAGGATTTTCAGCCTAGCTGGGTATTACTCTTTTGCACTAGGTATATTTTTTTTCTTTTTCTTTTTTTTATTTTTTTTTAGACATAGTACTGCGGAGCTTATCACCGTTGACCGGGTGGACAAAAGGGATTGCCGTCCGTGTCCGCAAGCTTCATTGCTCCTCCCGATAGTATCTTCTGCACCACATACGGGCCGATTCAAACGGGTTCCCACTTTCCCAGGGGGTTGTCTCTGGTAGGGGGCTTTACCTTTAACACTAGGTCACCCTCTTTGATGTCCCTGGCCTTGACTTTTTTGTCGAATGCCCTGGCCATTCGCCTCTGGTAGGCTCGGGTGTGCTCCATGGCTTTTAGCCTTCTTTCTTCAAGCATGGCCAACTCATCGTGCCGACTGCGTAACCATTCTACTTCATTGACACTGTTTTCCAGGAGGACCCTTAGTGACGGGATTTCCAACTCCACGGGCAACACTGCTTCCATCCCGTAAGTTAGGGCAAATGGAGTTTCTCCCGTAGCTGTTCTGACAGACGTTCTGTAGCCCAAGAGTGCCAGGTGCAACTTTTCGGGCCAATCACGACCACGGGTGGCCATTTTTCGGATAATCCGCTCGAGCGTCTTATTGGCAGTTTCTACGGCTCCATTAGTCTGAGGTCTGTATGGGGACGACTTGTGGCGAGTGATTCTTAATTCTGACAGCAATCTATCGCAGTCCCCTTCAAAGTGGGACCCGTTATCTGAAATGACCTCATTGGGCACCCCGTATCTACACATAATGTTTTCTTTGATGAACTGGGCCACTTTTCTGGAAGTGAGGACCTTTTAGGACTTGGCCTCTACCCACTTGGTGAAGTAGTCGACTGCCACTAACACGAATTCATGCCCATTGCTTCCTGCCGGGGCTATCTTCCCTATCACGTCAATACCCCAAGTTGTAAACGGCCAAGGAGTTGTCATGCAGTACAGGTCATGAGGCGGAAGATGATTGAGGTTGGCAAACCGTTGGCATTTGTCGCACTGTCGGACATGCTGGACACAGTCTGTTTCCATGGAAATCCAGTAGTAACCCATTCTGAGGATCACTTGCATCAATGCTCTGGCATTCATATGAGGACCGCAGGGACCATTGTGGACTTCGGTCATTAATTCTCTGGCCCTTTCTTGGGTGACACACAGGAGGAGTGGTCCCTGGTACCGTTTCTTGTACAGGTTGCCCCCTAGGATGACATAATGGGAGGCCAACCATTTCAGGGCTTGCAAGCTCTTGGCCTTGATGCCTTCCCTTGGTCTACCTTCTTCGTCTCTGAAAGCTGACTCTCCATCTTTGAGGAACTGATAAATCTGACGGTACCTGGGTTCCTTTACAGGCTCGGGTCCCAAGTCTATTTCACAACAGAAAGTCAGGGCTTCTCTTCTACCCACTCTGAAGGGTTTTATTGCCTTTCCCTTGGGGATCTCTACTAGTGAGGCTAGAGTAGCTAAGGCATCTGCGAATCTGTTCTTATCCCTTGGCAGGTAATGGAAAGTCACTTCTCTGAACTATTCAGTCAACTCTTCCATGTAGGCATGATACCTCTGAAGATTAGGGTCTACAGTCTTCCACTTGTTGGAAACCTGGTTGATGATCAGGGCTGAGTCACCATAGACCTCGAGCTCCTTGACATTCCTTTCTAAGGCAGCCTCTAAACGAGCAATGCAAGCTTCATACTCGGCGACATTGTTCGTGGCAGGGAAGTTCAACTTGAGGGCTATTGGCGTGTGCTCATCTTTCGGATCGACCAGCAGCATTCCTACGCCGTTTCCTCTTTTATTAGCAGCTCCGTCAAAGAAAAGCTGACATTGGTTTTCAGGTTCAACTATAAAGATCCCTTCATTTGGGAATTGGGGTTCAGGCCCGCGGTCCTCATTGCTAGGGAAGCTTGCCAGATGGTCTGACAATGCTTGACCCTTGATGGCCTTTCTCGTCACATAGTTGATGTCATATTCAGCTAAGAAGAACGACCACTTTGCTAGGCGCATCGAGAGGGAAGGCTTGTCGAAGATGTACTTGATGGGGTCCATTTTCGAGACCAAGTTCACAGAGTGGGCTTGCATGTAATGCTTCAGCTTACCGACTACCCAGACCAGTCCTGCACAAGTCTTTTCGCACGCTGAGTAATTGAGCTCACTTCCCTGTAGCTTCGGGCTGACAAAGTAAATGGCGTTTTCTACCCGAGAGTCTTTCTTCTCCTGAGCAAGCATAGCCCCAACCGCCGTATCAGTGATAGTGAGATAGAGCAGAAGAGGTTTCTATCTATGTGGGGGGGGCATAGCACCGGAGGATGTACTAAGTACGCCTTGATTTGGTCAAAGGCATCTTGGCATTCCTCAATCCATTCCGTGTCTGCATTCTTCTTCATGAGCTTGAAGATGGGCTCGCACATGGTAGTCAGCTGGTTGACAAAACGGCTGATGTACTGTAATTTGCCCATAAAGCTTTTGACCTCTGTTTGGGTTTGAGGCGGCCTCATGTCCATAATGGCCTTGATCTTTCGGGGATCGACTTCAATACCTCGCTCCGTGACCATATACCCAAGCACTTTTCCCCTTGTCACTCCAAAGGTGCATTTGGCAGGGTTCAGTCTCATGGAATGCTGTCTCAACCTCTCAAAGAACTTTCACATGTCGACAAAGTGTTGTCCATCTTCACCTCTGGAGTGGATTATCATGTCATCGACATAGACCTCGATCTCCTTGTGGATCATGTCGTGAAAGAGTGCGGTCGCTGCCCTCTGATACGTAGCCCCGGCGTTCTTAAGCCCAAAAGGCATCACTGTATAGCAGTACGTTCCTCATGGTGTGGTGAAGGCTGTCTTTTCTTGGTCCTCCTCGGCCATCTTGATCTGGTTGTAGCCAGCAAAGCTATCAACGAAGGATTTGACTTCGTAGTTAGCAGTGGCATCCACCAGAATGTCTATGTTTGGCAAGGGATAGTCGTCTTTGGGGCTGGCCTTGTTCAGATCCCGAAAATCTAGACAGCAGCGCACCTTCCCATTGGCCTTAGTCACAGTCACGATGTTGGATAGCCATGTTGGATATTCAATGACTCAGATGAATCCTACCCGCAGTAGCTTCTCAATCTCTTCTTTGACCTGTAGAGACCACTCTGGCTTGATCTTTCTCGGTCGCGATCGGCTTGGCATCTGGTGCTAGAGGGATTTTGTGCTCCACAATCGAACTGTCTAGCCCCGGCATATCCCTGTATGACCATGCAAACATGTCTATGTATTCTCTGAACAGATTAACCAGTCTGTCCTGTTCAACCCCCTGGAAGAAGTTCCCAATCTGTGTCTCTTTAGGTTCCTCGACAGTACCCAAGTTAACACTTGTCAAACCTTCTCGGCAGCTTGGGCCCGGTTTTCCTCTTTGTCTGTAACCTGCTTAAAGATTTCTATAATATATTGTTCGTTTAGTGTGTTTGCATCTTGTTCAAATGATTCATTATTAACTGGTGTTAAGTTTTTAGTTAATTTATCATTTGTTAAGTTGGCAATAAGGGGATACTCAGAAAGATCTGTCATTTCATTCAAAGCGAAAGGAAATATGATATTGGCTACATATTCATAATCCTCAGGCGTGAGGCCTTCGGATGACTCGGAGGACTGGAATTCAAAGATTCCTGACTCACATGACTCTTGACCCTAATGACTCTGGACCCTACACTACTTATTGACTCGAAGTGTTTAACACGGGTTGGACTGGGGTTTACTCTTTCCTGCTGTTGCCCTGGGGATTAGCAGCCTTGTCAGCGTTCCCATCTTGCTGTTCATCCTGCGAACCGTCACTGCCTTTGTTGACACCATTCCCATGGGGGATGTCCGTGATCTAGCGCAATCTCCTTTCCGAATTTGACCATATCCATTTGTACCTCTGGGGTAATGGGACCAGTTGCACTTTCGGCATTCGAGAGACAGCTTTCTCCATCATCAAAATCTTCTGGCTCGTTCACTCTTCTTTCAACATTCTTCCGAACAGGGGGTTGGGACTGATCTTCATGAACAGTAAGAGACATCACGAACACATTATGCTCACCGTGAGTGATGAAGGGTTCCGGAGAGACTTCCATCATCATAGCTTGGCTTACTTCTGCCTCACAATCTTCGTAAGTGAGTCTTCCTTCCGTAATCTTGACTATGGTCACTGGTTCGAAATCACAAAAGAGAGGTCTGGCCTTAACAACATTGATGAAGTCGGTTCCTATTATAGGTCCAAATTGTCCTTCCATGGTGGAGGCATCAATCAGATCTTTCCACTCTCCCTGCAATTCAGCATAAGGAACGTTGAATTCCAGGATGTCTATAATCTTTGGATTCCCAAAACCAGCTGCATTTGTCTCTCCAAACTCAATCATGTTGACTCAATTGTTGGCAGGAAGAGGATTCTTGACTACATTAGGACCCCGAGGTGGCTCAAGCTTGCCTTCTTCAATCAAGCGAGAGATCAAGAATTTCAGGTAAGTACAATCATTGGTATTATGCCCATGATATTTGTGAAAACGGCAGTGCTTGGTTTCATCTATCCTAACACTAGGGTTCTTTGGTTTCCAGTTTTCCAAAGGTCTAATGAGTCCTTCGGCCACCAAACCATCGAAGACTTTCTCTAGTGGCATCCCAAAATCTTCAGCAGTATAGGAACGAGGCCTTGGCTTCACAGCGACTTGACTTGAACCTTGTCCAACTTTCTCATTCTGGATATAATTGACCGCGCCAACCGTTTCTTTTCCCTTTACAGTGACGGCTGTGGCATTTGAGACCGGCGCTTTGTAGCGGTAAGACTTGCCTGTTCCTGTGACCGGAGCCATGTTGAAGGCATTTTCAAACTTGGTGCCAGCATTTACCATTGCCCGAAGGTCAGGATAATAGTAATTGCCAATCTGGACCCTTAACTGAGGTTTCAAGCAAGACTGGAAGATCTCCATCTGTTCCTCTTCATTCAACGGGGTCATCATTTCACTAAGTTTCCAGTTCCACCTCTTGTAGAATTCACTTACTGGCTTGTCTGGGCGCTGCAGAGTGCCTTGTAGGTCATTCCTGCTGGTTTCCCAATTCAGATTAGCCTTATACTTTTCCATGAATGCTTCCTTGATCTGGTCCCACGTGGCTAGGGCCTCTGGCCTCACATGCAGGAACCACCTAAGAGTTGAACCCTTCAATGACAGTTGAAAGTGGTCGGCCATCTGTTGATACGTACAATCCTTGGCCCTCATGGCAAGAAGGTAACTTTCAATGTGAGTCTGAGGATAATCTGTGCCGTTGAACTTTTCAATCTCAGGCATCCGAAATTTCGGAGGAAGAGGGACAATTTTGCTGGGATCAGTGATCTGGTATACAACTTTCTTGGAGCTCAGTTCCTCGAACTTCTCTTGCATGGACTTAACTTGTTCCATCAGCCAAGTCATGTTGGGGTCAGGCAACGGTTTTGGATTGTTTGGCTCTGAAACAGGCTTATCAGATTTGGGTGGCGGGATAGTGCGCGGCACATTGGTAGCTGGTACCATGGCTTGGGGATCTTTAGAAGGAAAGTAAGTGTAAACTTGACCTGATCTTGTGTTTCCGTGAGGCTGGCCGGAGGCATAGGAATTAGATTCATAGTTACCAAGGTAGGGAAAAGGATACGGAACCTCGTGGGGTCCTGTTGGAAAGGTTGGGGTGGAAGATCTGCTGTGGCAGGGCATAGGTTAAAAAGATCATTGGATTGATTCTGAGGCATAGAGATTGTCTGAGATGGCCCAAACTGAGGAGGGGGAGTGAATCCCATAGGGTAATGCAGAGGCTGAGTGACCGGGATAGCTGTGGCATTTGCTCTCTATTGGTAGGGAACAAAGCTGGGTCTTATCTGAGGAGGCGAGGGCGTTGGAACCCTGACAGCCTGGTGTTGGTCCCAAAGGTGGCAACAAGGGTGAAAATACAGCTAGAGGGGGGAGGGGTGAATAGCTGTTACAAATTTTTCGCCCTCGATTTAAAACTAATCCTCTATACTTACAAAACCGCTTGCAGTGTGTAAGAAACTGCAAGTAGAGTTATAAAATGCACAGCGGAATAATGATGTTACAAAGCGGTTTTGAGAGAGGCGGTTTTGCAAAGCGGTTTGATAGTGCGGTTTACTGAAAGTGGAGTTTGCAAAAGTGAAGTCTAGACAATGTTAACTCTAAACACTTTTTCACAATAATGGATATCTAAATAAAGATCAAACAGAGAGATAAGTAGATAATTAGTAAGCACAAGAAAATATAAATGCAGAAAGTAAGAACACAATATTTGGAGTGGTTCAATCGATAAACGATCTACGTCCACTACCAAGATGGTTAGTCTTGGATTTCTAAGAGAGATTTGATATTGAGTATTTGAGAGATTACAAAGTACAATAAAATCTTTTCTATGAAGAACAAATCCTAGACTATAACCAGTGTATCTCAAATGAATAAACTATGTGTTTAAACAAGTGAGGTGTGTGTGTGTGTGTTCAAGATCAAGGCTCTTTAAATCTGAGAGATGTAGAGCTCAATGATTTTTGAATGTGTTAAGGCTTGATTTCTGGGCTGGGGAATATTTCTTGAAGTAAGAAGATGAAGATTCAAAGGACTTATGAATTTCTGGGCAGAGCTTCAACTTCTGATGAACACAGCAATTTCTCAAGTTTTTCAAGCAATCTTCAAATGATGAAGGTTGGGGGTATTTATACCCAAGCATCAAGAAACTAGCCGTTGGATACAGCTGTTGTAAGGACAGTCCTTGATGCAATCCCATTGGTCCACAGCAACTACTTTTGTCCTTTGGAACTGTTGATGCAGGTAAAGCTGATCAGATCTCAGCTGCAATCAAGGTGGTTAGGACATCTGTCACCTTTATGAGATCCTTGCAGATCTGCTCTGACATTGGGTCACGTGACAAGATATGGTAGTTGACTTTTGATATTGCTGACGTGGATTCCAACGGTCAATGAGGTTCACTTCAAGTAGCCAATCATTGGAGCGGTTCTGGAGAAAGGCGGTTTGACATGAAAGCGGTTCCACCAGAATAGGATTTCCAAGTGTGCGGTTTGCACATTGGGATACAAGCGGTTTCAAAATAGGGGATTACAAGGCAGTTAGGCTTCAAGCGGTTCTGCCAAGCGGTTCCTTGATAGGCGGTTTTGAAACCTCAGAACTGCAATCCTTAGGTCCAATGATTCTTGAGCCAGTCTTCAAGCCTAATTTTAACCTATTCTATAAAATGGACTTAGCTAAAAAATTGAAGTCTAAGCTTCATTACATAGGGTCCTAAAGTCCTTAAAATAGACAGAAGGTTATGGTATCAATCAAATCTAATACAAAATAGGAGGGTTAAAATATGCATACCCAACACCTGGGATGTTGGAAAGGACTGAAAAGGGGTAGTCCTTGGTAAGGGATCATATGTGGATGGAGGAGGGCATTGGTTATAGGCTGGGGGAGATGAGATGGCTGCTTCTGGAGTCTCATCTTCTACCATAACCAGGGAACCGTTGGACTCAACCACTATCTGAACCCCATGACGACGGAGCGCATCAATGAGCATGCCTTGCTGTTCCTCATGGATCTTATGACTGTTTTCCAAGGCTAATTCTAGCTCTTCTTCCCTAGTCATCTGGTTACCCAAACCACTGCTGTTTTCTATCAAATCGGCCATTCTGACTCTCTGGACTGACAAAACTGAAGATTCTGGCGAGCTATCTGAGAATTCTGTGCTAACAAGCCGCTGACCCGGTATTCTCACCCACTTCTTTCTCGCTGCGGGAAAGGAATAGGAGAGGTTTAGACTCTGGGGTAGGTGTTTAGGCTGAAGGCTCAAGCAATATGCAAATTAAGAATCTTTCAGTTTACTTAAAACGGTGTCTTTTATTAATTTCTATTTGGTTGGAAAAGGGTTGCCCTTCTTTTTCACAACTACTCTAGATCCTGGATCAGTGGGTTCCGTCACTACGTCTATAAGCCCCTCGTATTCCACCTGTATTTCGACCTCCCAGGGTGGACAGCCCCGGGCGAGGGTCCTACAGGGCACGCGGATCCCATCGACCGAGAGAGAAGAATGCTCCTAATGGGTCTAGGGGGTCATAGGAACTTTTAACGCGCGAGCGATGCGGATTATAGTCAAGGCAATGCCGGGAAAGTCTCGTCTTTCAGCCTTAACGGAATTTCGGCAGAGTTTCGCTTGCGCGATTGACGTTTTGACTTTTTGGCATTGTCCAAGAAGATAATAGACATGGGTCGGGCAGTAAAAGTCGGATGACGCAGTGTTACATTGAACTTCGTTGCATACTCTGTGCGTGAGTCAAAGTCAAAGTCAATACCGGGTCAAGATCTTGCCAATTTTTCCTTGTCGGAATTTCGGCAGAGCTCAGCTTGCACGAAAGATCTTTGGATTTTTGGCACGGACTCAGGCTCGACATTTACGTATCCCGTGCGGGTCAAAGTCAAAGTTAATGCCGGAGTCAAGATTCTGCCAATTTTCCTTGGCAGAATTTCGGCAGAGCTTCGCTTGCGCGAAGGATCTCGACTTCCGTCATGGGCTAAGGTTTGACCTTTACGGGGGTATGAAATTGGGCTATATGACATGAACTAGACCAAAAACCAACCAAAAGTCATGGTTTTGAAATGTGTGACATGGACTGTGCATTGGTCGACACTGGCTGCCATGGGGAGTTTGGGATGATTCCGTGCGCGCCCGGGAGCATCGTAATACTGTCCGTGACTGCAACTGAACAACCACCCCGGGTTAAAGGGACGTGCGTGCAAAGTGTACAGGATATATAAGGTGCGCGTAGTGTGCGGCCTCCTAAAAATATTCCTTTTTTAGTTAAAACAGAAATTTTCAGAAATGTGTTTTAAATGAACGATTTTTCGAGACGGGGGAAATGCAGCAATTAAGCACGTAAATTTTTTGGGAGCCCTGGTCAGTCTTGGAACTGAATAGCCTCAAGCTGCCAAGGCTACCAGATTAATCTCAATTTTTGTCCTGATGGAATTGCTAATGAAGCCGCCCGGCTAGGATTCAAGGAGAATCAAGCCGTACGGTTGCATCAATCAATTTTCCAGGTTCCAATTTCTTTCATCTGCAGGCTGTTTTCTCGGCCTTTTTGGCACCTTTTCAGCTTCCAGCAAGCTTCCTGTTCATTTTCAGAATATGCACAATTCCAAGAACCAACAATGCATGCAATGCAAATGCAAGAAAAGAGGGCAAGCACGAGAATTGGATCCGTGGCGGAAGGCTAACCCACTTCGAAAAAAGATTTTCTTTTTTTTATTCGAAAAGAGATACCGGTACGTGGTTTTGTTAGACCATAGTTTATCCCAGACTCGTGTTAGGAGGCGATAACGGGAAGCTTAATGGTTTCCACCTATATACCGAGTATCATTTTTTATTTTAAAAATGAAAGCTTTTTTCTTTGGTTTAGTCCCTAGCGGAGTCGCCAAACTGTGAATGTGGTTCCCAAGATCGCGGCTCTTTTTTATTTTTATTTATTTTTTGGAACCGCTTTCTCGTGTAAGGGGATCACCGACTCACATCGGTTTGGAAACATCCGATTTAAATTGAAAAAAACGGAGTCGCCACGCCATTTTGATTTCCTCAAAACTTTGAAAAAAGGGATTTGGGTCCGGAGGTTAAGTTACCCTTTGGGAAGAACGGATCGTCGTTCACCCAGAGGGCCTTGCCGGAGCAAGTCTTCCAAGATCCGATTTTCATGCTTGCCTTTGTGTTTTCGTGTGTGGGATGTGTATTTTGTAAAAGGGGGGAATGTACCAAGTGGTCTTCCGGACCTATAAACCATGAGTTGGTTATTGCTCGGGATTCCTTGGATTTTTATGTGTTAGAGACTTTGGTCCCGTTCTCATCTTGGACTTATGATCATCATGATGAGACCTTGGGTCACATGTGATCGGGATAGGGACACCATTTTTATAGTCCAAGGATGAGACTCTTTAGAAAGGAATGACCTTTGCCCATCAATCCTACATCTTGAGACGATTTGAGCTTTGTCGGGACGTTTATGCTCGTCTCAAGTGATGATCGGAGATATGGGGCTCAAGTTCATCCTTTTCTAAAGGAGAATCCGTCTATGGCATCTTTAAGTGGAGGAAATGATGTAAAGATAGGACCTTTACACCATTACGCTCCAAGAGATGCTCCAAGTACCAAAGGGGACTAAGGGAGGGGTATAAAGATTGGATCTTTATACTCATCCTATGCCTTTTGTGCCTTATGAAGGTCACTAGGCAATCCTTGGAGAGAAATCCAACCATGAGGGACATGTGGAATGCATTTTAAGCTAAAGATGGCATTTTTACACTAACATATGTAATGAACATGATGCAAGCTAAGACTAGGAAATAAAAGGAAGGACCTTTATGGCTTTCCTATGTCCTTTATGAACCTTTTAGGTGGACAATCCTTGGAAGCAAAGTCTATGGGAAGGGAGATTGACATCCATGCATAAAGATGACATTTTTCTGGAAAAAGATGACATTTTTATGGAAAAATGTGACATTTTTATATGAAAATATGACATTTTTATATGCAAATATGACATTTTTCACATCACCATGTGAGAGATCCACCCTAGAACAAGCCATTTTAGGTCTTATTGTTCATCCTTGGGATGGATCTTCCATGGATCCTATGTGATAGGGGAATGGGGGTATGTATGATTTACATGACTAAAGATGTGATCTTTAATGACAATATATCAAATACCAAGCAGATAGATAGCAATATATAAAGCAAGGAGCAATATAGCAAGTAATGACAAGTATATTTCAAGAAAAAGGGGAGGAGAGGTTACCGATGGTGGTGTCCCTCTATCTCCTTGAAGTTTGTCGAGGGAAGGACCAACTTTTGAAGGGTTTTGAAAAGGGGGGAGGTGGTTTTGGTTGCTCACAGCTCTCTGGAAATTCGTGTATGTATTTTGACAGAGTAACAATGCCTAAAACTGTATATCAAAATGAATAGAGTAGGCCTCTATTTATAGGCAGTCTGGTGATGGCTAATGAAGCCGTGCGGCTGTAACCCTAAAGCTAATGAGGTCGTGGGGTCTTATCCAGTGGTGACTCAGCTTATTTCTAGAACCATGCAAGGTGGCCTTCTAGAAGGTAGGGCTGAACAAAAAAACCGACGGACCGGATCGGACCGATAGAATCGGACCAGACCAATGAAAATCGGACCAATCCAATAGAATTGGTTTGGTTCTGGTTCCAAATTTATATGAAACCGATTATTTGGGTTGATCCTGTTTTTTGAAAACATATATATGGTCATGGACCGAACCCGGACCGGACCGATTATGTATATATATATATATATATATATATATATATATATATATATATATATATATATATATATATATATATATATATATATATATATATATATATATATATATATATATATATAATTTCAAATTTATTGTTATTAAGCATGAAATTTTTAGTTTTCGGTTTTCAACTTTGTTTATGTAACGTAATCGTCCTATATTTTTTATTTGAACTGTGTTTCTCTATTTCAGTTAATTTGTTGTATGTCTGAATATTTTTATTTGAACTTTTATATGTAATCGTCCTATATTTTGGTTTCATGAAAAAAATAGTTGTTGCATGTTTTATCTTTAGAAAAAATATATAGTAGTGTAACTTGTGGAACCGATAGAACCGGACATGGACCGAACCATTGAAACCGGACCAATGTGACCGGTCCTATAATGTAATGGTCTGGTCCTGGTCCTGAATTTAGGCAGAACCGAAGAATTGGTCCGGTCCTGTTTTTTTGAAATTTTGATAAAATCCGGACCAATTCGGACCGTGAACACCCCTACTAGAAGGTCTTTTCCAGCGAAGGACTACGTGGAATTTTAATTCCTAGCAAGTCCTTCGCCCCTTGGAAGGTTTGGAAAAGTTCCCAAATTGCCCCTAAACTTTAGAAAAGTCCGGGAAATTGTTGGGAAACTTAACCGGAAGGCATGAGCCAGATTTGGGTACTTACACCCGCGCAGAACAGGTAGTCTCGCGCGAGACAAATATACTGGAAGTTGGTTTTTATTTGATCTAAATTTTGGTCGGAACGGATAATCCGTTTTGAGGGGTTTCTAAGATATTTATCTAAACCTAATGACTAAGTAATCAATACGTTCTTTGTAAAATAAAGCCATATAAAATTGACTTAAAGGATTTTTCTTTTCATGCTCTTTGAAGGGACAATTCCAAAAGGGTCGTTCCGAATGGACTTTTCTTTCCGAGGGACTTTTCCGAATCTTTCTTTATGGTCTATTTTACATTAGCTTTATTTTGGTCAAAGACATAGAAAGATCACCGAGTCGAAAACCGACCGGTCACGAAGTGTTCTTAGAGAAATAATCTACATGATGCATGAGGCTATGCAGGGCTTAAGGCTAGGCTCCTCGCGATATGACAATCTAGATGGATTGAAGACGCGAGGTGGGATGATCCAACTTCGGAGAGACCGGCGATTAGGTGATTATCGTCATCCATCCTTAGTGTGGGTCCTGGGTTTATCAAGGTATGTAGTGCAATGACAGTTATAATCATGAGTGCGCGTGTGTGAGAGTCAATTCTAGGTGATAGAGAAAACTAGAGTTTTTTTTTTAAAACAAAGGGAAAAACAAGCAATGGCCGCACCAAGTGGTTGCCTACGTTTCTCCCAATTTAGAAAGACTCGGGCCATCGTAATTCCACATAAAGGAGAGATAGAGAGAGAACAAATAAATTAATTTAAATTTACAACTCCCGAATCCTCCATGGATCGGTCTTTTAAATCAAAAAGCCAATCTCACGCATTTTAAACAAGAATCAATACTTAAATAAAACACAATTTCGAGTCTTACATCTTAAGGGAGGCCTTGAGATGAAAGAACTCTGTAAATACTGTAATCTGGGATCCCCCTTGCATGTTCAAATCTTATCTCGGATCTCAAAACGAACAAGGAAAACCAGAAAACAAAACGGGTTACAGAGGATTTGTCTCGCGCGGGACAAAGGATTGTCTCGTGCGGGACTAGTCTGAAACTAAATAAGAAAATGATTTTTTTTTTTTAAATCCCCCTTAATTGACGCAGGTCTAAGCCACTTTAATTTTAAAAGTCCCCAGCAGAGTCGCCAAACTGTAGCGATTGCGGAATTTCCTCCTCTTTTTATTTATTTGTTTGACTCGCCACCTATATTATAAGGAAATATAGAAAAACCATTTTAAAGAGATTTGGGTTCGGGGCTTAAGTGATGGATTTGGAAGGTCAGAGAGCACCACATCCACCCAATCCGAAGATCGGTCTTGCTTAAGGGGTTTTTCAAATAATAACTCTTTTTAAAAGAAACGAATAAAAACATCCATTTAATTAGATTAAACGGAATGTGGGATCGATTGCTTCGAGACCATCACCATGATTTGAAGGGGCTCTAGGCCGATCCTAGATTCCATATGCTTATACCACTCTAACAATAAATTAGAATAATCAAAGAATAAAGGAAGATTACCTTTAGGTCGAGAAATTATTTGGACAGAGTTTCGTCTTGATTCTAAGCACAAACCTTGACGTTCGTCGATCAACAAGGTTGATGGACAAATTTGGATGTTATTTATGAGTGATTTACAGGAATCTTTCAAGGAAGAAACCAGTAAATTGTCGGGACCGGCCGTCCTTTGAAATACTAAAAGTCATCTAGTATTTATAGGGGATGATTTAATTGGTCACCAAGATTAGGAGACTCAAGGGATTTAGGATAGCTTCCAAAGAAGGTTCCAGAACTCTAAGATCAGTAGAGACCCGGATTGGATAAGAGTTATCAAGAAAAGAGGTCAAAATCGACAAAGAAAGTAATTCTCCCCTCCTGCAGAGGATTAGTCTCGCGCGAGACACGCCATGTCCCGCACGGGACAAGGCTTCACAAAGGATATATTGTCCGCCCCTTGTTATCCCATATGCAGTTTAGTCAAAACTTAACGAAACATGACGAAATGGTGGATTTCTACTCTAAAACCAAAGGCGAGACTTAGAGTGGTATAACTCTGCCACGATAGGTTCAGAATGGGGTGTCTACAGTATCATCATCCACTTCTTTCATCCCCATTTCCATTTTGTCTAGTCTATTTTTCAAGAGGAGAATATCTCTTGCATCGATCCCTGAGCTAAAATGGGAACTACGGTGGGTCCTTTCTTTATTTATGTGCCCATTCACTCTACTGTGTTCAACATGTTCCTGGGGATTGTACCCATGTACAGATAGTGCTATGTCCCTTCTAGGTGCCATTTCTGGATGGGGAGGAGTCCTGTGACGAGTAGGGCTCCTAGCCGAGGAGGGATCCTATAACGAGGAAGGCTCCTATGCCGAGGAGAGGGAGTATGATGAGTAGGGGATTTTTGCCTTGCCTAACTAAGCCTTGCTCTAAAGTCAGCAGAATTAACATCCTGGTCCCTCTGATGGTTCAGATGATTTCTCAAATCCTCATTTTTTTTTTCGTGTGTATTTATGTCCAGGAGCGTTATGACGAGGAGGGACATCTTGGGGTTTTTGCTTGGATCTTCTAGCAATGCCATGATAAGGGGAATGTTGGACAGGAGGAAGATTTTCGCTATTTCCCCCGACTACCACGTCTGTCAAGATGACTCTCCCCCCCCCCTTCAAGGGAATTTCCAGTCCTCGTAGGCCTCATAAATTCAGATAGTGAGTGCTCAGGATCTAATTGTAGCAAGGCATTGTGTGGTTCATTAATGCGTTGCAGAGTTTCCATCTGTTGATTCAGGAGAGTTTTGCGATCAATCTCTTAGGGGGAAGCTTCAGTTCCTCCCCGTCTGGCTGTCAGCAGGTCTCTGGCGCCGACGACGAGGAGGGTTTGGCAGCGCTCCCTCGGTTATTGGATGTCCCCTAGAACGCAGATTTATTACTAGGGGCAACAACCTATCAATCAAAGGTGGAGGAGGAGGCAGTTCCCCATTGGCAAGAGGAAAAGTAGTTCTAGTGTTGCCATGAGTCTCTTCACGTGAATATTATCCGGATCAGGAGTAATACTAACAGTATTTCCATCTTCCATTAGGATTAGGAGAGTGAGCAGAATTTTTCAAGCTATTCGATGGATGATATGAATCGCTTCCCGACAATGGAACCAAACTGATGATGCCAAAAACGTTCGCATCAGCCCAAATCCAGCAGCAGGTTGTATCCTGTGCGTAGCCTGAAAAAGAAGAACAAACAAGTAAACTAAGTCGGGGCTTCACCGGCGAAGACCCTGCCGTGTGAGAGTAAGTATTTGTTTTTAGAGAGAGAAATCAATTGATAAAAGTTTAGAGTTAAAAGATGTGTTATCAAAATAATGTGAATTATGACTTGTATATATAGGCATAGGATTGTAAAGTACATGTTGAATAGGAATTTATGTGTGAGGAGGTTATAATCCTAGTGGGATTATAACTAACCACAATCCTTATTTGATTAGGATTAGATAACTGTATTCTGCACGTGCGCTTACGAAACATGCTACTCGGCATATGATGCTTGGTCGGCCTGAGTTGATGCCGAGGGAGAGAGGGGTAAGGATAGGGAAGCCCATTTCCTTAGTTTGTTGATGACCGAGGAGGAGCTCCTCGTATTCCAATAAGGCCTAGGTCGACCTTGATGGACGCCTTTCTCGGCATATGAGAGTATGCTTCGTCGACATGTATAATTGTTGTGCCTTGGTCATTTATTCGCTATTTATATCTAGGTCGACATAGTGGAAATGACGAGTAAACATTACAAGAAAAGGTAGGGAAGGCCCACCCCTTTGTCGTAATTGAGAGTTGTATGGATTATATTTTGTGCACAATCCATTGGGCCTTGTCCGGCCATGATCCACGTTCGTACCTTGGATTATACCGTTCAGTCTCCTTTTAATTTTGAATTGATCCCCTCTCTTCTACCTCATCATCCGAGCAACTAGGTATAGTTGTTCCATTTAAATTAACAAATTGAACAACAATTTCATGTTGGGAATTTACAATTTCGCCCTCCTCAAGCTCTTCGATCACAATAACATCTAAAGGTTCCTTCGGTTTAAGCATCGTTTGATCGGAGCCATTTCCTTGATCTTGATCTGTATACCTCCTCGATCTAAGTAACCACGATCGGCGGCCTCACACCACCACTTCTCGCCGGATCACCAACATTTTCCAGTTCCATTGCCACGAGTGGAAACCCTTATGGAACAATGAAATTTCGGGATTTCTCATGCTTTTCTAAGTCCTTCTTCTTCTCTACCCAATGTTCCTTAGCTTTCGTAGGCGCCGATGGCAATTTCTTTTCGGTCAAAACAAATCTCAAAGAAAAGATTCAAAAGAATCCAGCATGGATTATAAAGACAAAGCCAAATCAGCAAAGGAAATCAACAACAAGGCACTACAAGTTCAGCAAAAGGTTTCACCAAGCATTACACCAGATCATAACCATGAGCATCTTTCTGTTATAGGACATAAAAATTGTTATGGATAGATACTCTGTATATAGATATTCTTAGCTGTATAATTAAATAGGTCATTTTCTTTTCCTTTTGATGTACATAAAACAACGAATACTCAATACAAAGCAAGGTTGAAATACCAATTCTTATTCTGCATTTGTTCTTTATTTCATTATTCTCCAATCATTCAATAACATGATCAATCAATCTTATTTCATGATCAGCTCATATCCTCAACAACAAGAGACGGAGCTTTTTGTTTACGACATACCTCTAAATTATGACCAAGTAAACCACACCCTGACCAATAGTTTATGTTTCCTTCATATTCAACGTATTGCCAAAAACCATTATCCTTCGATGTACCAATCCAAATCAAATATGTAAGGGGCTTTGACACATCAATTCCTAAGCATACTCTTGCATACAAATGGTGAGTAAAACTGGACTTTCGAATATCTGCTTTTAAAAACCGTCCAATCCCAATACTAATACATTTCAAATAGGTTGGATTGTGGAGATGAAGCGGTAACTTATATAGTCGAACCCATACTTCTAACAATGGGCAGACCACCTTGAAACTAAATTCTGGTGGCCATCTGAATAATCAAAATATATAGTTAGAGATTGAATCAGAATCATTTGCCAAAGATTGAATGAAATCCACCTCCGATTGCATGTAAATGAAGACATGTCGATGATCCAATAAACCTACCATGTATAGGCCCTCTAGCTTCCAAGACTTTGCAATGTGTTCATCAACCTCTTTAACAGAAGGTCGTCCTGCAGAAAATTTTACAACCAAAGCATAGCTTAAGTCTCTAGCCATTGTATTGATCTCCTTATCCGAGAACATGATTGCCGGATAGTTTCCGACCTTTGCCTGATTCCTAGGCAAAATCCGGCATACACTAAAAACATTAGAGATAGCCAGAGATTTATTGGAATGAAATCCAACTGTCCCTCCTATAGAAGATATATCAAAAGATATGTGAAAAGGTTATGGAGAGATTGTGGAAAGCAAAGTATATTATGTATTAATGTCTCAAAGTTTACATAAGCTAGAGACTCATATTTATACTCAAAACATATGAGTCCTAATTCTTATTGGATTCTAACAAATCTCTCCTTATTCTAATAGTAAATATAATTCTAATTGGAAATACTTCTAACTAAGGTAAGTTTCCTAAGTTGGCTCAATACCAAGTTAGGTAACTAAATATTTGATGAATCTCCTTCATTATCTCTAACATGCCCCCGCAAGATGGATGATCGTGTAGTGAGACCAATCTTAGACATAAGATCATGAAACCGAGATTTTTCAAGTTGTTTTGTTAATGCATCCGCAAGCTGATCATTATCGGAGATAAAAGAAACGCGAAGAGTTTTATTTTGCACATGTTGACGAACAAAATGATAATCAAGAGCAAGGTGCTTCATGCGAGAGTAAAATTTAGGATTTGCAGCAACATAGGTAGCACCTAAATTATCACAGTAAACAACTGGAGGTTCATCAGTCGAATGACCCAGGTCGCGGAGAAGATTATCAACCCAAATAACCTCTGCTGACATAGAGGCAACAGCACGATATTCAGCTTCTGTTGAGGATCTAGCAAGAGTGCGTTGCTTGTGAGCACTCCAAGAGATAGGATTTTTACCAAGATAAACAATATAACCAGTAGTAGAAATATAATCATCTTTATCACCTGCCCAATCAACATCTGTAAAGGTATGAAGAGAGAGAGGAGAATCTGGATAAAGAACAAGACTGTTAGAAATAGTGCCAGCAAGATAACGAAGGAGGCGTTTGAGAGTAACCCAATGATCTTTAGTTGTCCTATGCATAAATTGAGCCAAACAATTAACGGGAAATGATATATCAAGCCTTGTTAAAGAGAGAAACTGCAAACTACAAACAAGAGCACGATATTCATTAGGATTAGAGATAGCAGTGCCGCCATATAGAGAAAGATGAACATCCGGTGCCATAGGAGTAGACACAGATTTAGCCTCTGTAATGTGTGAACGAATCAAAATATCCTGAATATATTTTTGTTGACTTAGCAGAATGCCATTTGGGTGAGGAAGAACTTCAATACCCAAAAAATAAGAAAGAGAGCCAAGATTTTTTAGAGAAAAGTGAGAGGAAAGTTGACGTATGAAAGAATTAAGAAGACCATTATGAGACCCAGTAATGATAATATCATCAACATATACCAGAAGATAAATAAGACCAAGAGAATGATGTAATGTAAAAAGGGATGAATCAGAAACTGAGTTTGTAAATCCAAGAGATAAAAGATAGGAGCGAAGCTTATTATACCATGCCCGTGGAGCTTGTTTTAAACCATAAAGAGCTTTCTTCAATTTACAAACAAAAGATGGATCAGATGGGTCAGAAAAACCTGGAGGTTGAACCATAAATACGTCCTCAGTGAGAGAACCCTGAAGGAAAGCATTGTTAATATCCACTTGACGAAGAGAACAACCTCGAACGGTAGCAATAGTGAGAATCGTTCAAATAGTAGCAGATTTAAAAACTGGACTGAACGTTTCTGAATAATCAATACCAGGATGTTTATGAAAGCCATTAGCAATAAGACGAGCTTTATAACGATCAACAGAACCATCAGGTTTGTACATTGTGCAAAATACCCACTTACAACCAACAAGATTTTGGGACGGAGAAGGTGGAACAAGATCCCATGTTTTATTATGGAGAAGAGCATCAAATTCATGT
This sequence comes from Adenophora triphylla var. japonica, assembly GCA_022495995.1. NCBI lineage: Eukaryota > Viridiplantae > Streptophyta > Magnoliopsida > Asterales > Campanulaceae > Adenophora > Adenophora triphylla. Next base: position 81,764 of record JAFEMH010006966.1, read on the forward strand.
TGCATGGCATTACGCCATATAGGACTTTTGAGAGCCTGGGCAACGGTAGATGGTTTGGCCGAGGGGTCAGAGAGAGAAGCTTGAAGGTTTAATTTGGTCACAGGTTTGTGTATATTATTTTGTGATCGGGTCACAGGTTTGCGTGAAAGGGGAGGGGGTGGGGGAGGGGGTAGGGAAGGTGATGGGAATGGGGTAATGCTGGCGGTAGAAGGAAGAGGTGTTGGGGAAATAGGGGCTGCTAAAGACACTACAAGAAAACTGACCTTTTGCGACGGCCAAAAGCCGTCGCCTAAACCCGTAGAGCCATCGCGAAAGGCTAACGTGTCGGGAAAAACCGTCGCAATGGCAATCGCGTAAAGCCTTGTCGCGAAAAGATAAGGTGACTGAAAAAAGCCGTCGCCTTTGTCAATTATTTTTCGCGATTGCTTTATTCATCGCGTAAGAGTTTTTTAAAATTTTATTTATTTAATTATTTTAATTACATTTGCAATCGCCTTAGCTCAGCAAAGGAGACGGCAAATGCAATCGCCTTAGGTTTTAAAGAAGGAGACGGCAAATGCAATCGCCTTATGTTTTGAAAAAGGAGACGGCAAATGCAATCGCCTTAGGTTTTGAAAAGGAGACGGCAAATGCAATCGCCTTAGGTTTTGAAAAGGAGACGGCAAATGCAATCGCCTTAGGTTTGAAAAGGAGACGGCAAATGCAATCGCAAATATCAATGTAAAAACAATATAAGACAGATTTTGCAATCGCGTAAACTCACTGCTTATTTATATAAAATATTTTTCTCCTAAAAATAATGATGATTAATATTCAAAACAATACTATTAATTGATACATAAATAATAATAACTAGTAAATATATTATATTTTCAAAAGCATACATCAAGGTTTTAAATTGTTCAAAAGAGTGACATCCACATCCACCATCATAAACTCAAAAAAATGGACATCCTCCGTCACATAATCCGATTACCACAAATCAACAGTTATCTTCCTAATATAATACCACTAGAGACAAAAATATTTTAATATACCGAACTAGTCTTCATCATCACCCATGTGTTCATCACCCATATCATCATCAACAAGATTTGCTGAACTACCATAGGAAGTATTAGACCCACCATCAGATGTAGGAGCTCCTAGAATAAAACTGGGAGGCCGAGGAGGAGGGGGATCTCCATTCTTCTCGGCACAAGCTTCCATATACTGATACAATGACTGAATGTAAGCATTTCTTTCGGAATCCTTATTTGATTTTTCAGCCAATTTCTCCGTATTTTCATCTAGAGCTTCTTTCAGCCTTTTCACCTCTTGAGTAGACCGTTGGAACGCTACTTGTTCGGCAAAATCCATTAAAGACACTTGACCAGACCTTTTACTCCATTTTTCACCGGGTCTTCCAACAAGCCTACCCTTTTGTAGGCCTCCAACAACCTCTTCATATATCCTCAAGTCAGGATCCTGAACCCCATTCACAGGTATAGTAGGCTCTAACCCATTTGCTTCACGCAATTTATTTGCATAAGTTTCCTAAAAAATGAAAAAAATAATTGAATTACCAAAATATAGATTATAATGCAAAAGAGAGAATCTAGAGACCAAAATATTATGCCAACATCTTCGCATAACATTGTGACAAGTACATGGTTGCTGGCCCTATATACCGTACTGATGGCTTTGCATTTGTAAGTACTCCCTTAGTCCCTAATTAAATCAGTGTCCATTTTCTGTATTGACTTCATATAATTTTCAAGAAACATATTCTATAACAGGTTCTACCTAAAGCATCACCTCTAGTTGCTGGTGTCTCTCGAGCTGCAATTAACATAACAGGTTTTCTTGCAGGTAATTTTCTTTACTAATGATAAAGATCCTATGACTAACCTGCTGGCTACTCCCTGTAGTAATTAATACGTAATCAGCTTCAACAAATTCTACATAATCAATGGTGCGTTTCTCAATCTTGAGTTTAAATTTTCCGATGGCAGTAGTAGATGCAGTCGTAACGACTTTGCCAGTCTGCAATAAAACTGGTTAGAGAAAAATCAGATTTCATTGGGGAATCTGGTAGCAGATATATAGAAAATCAGATACAAAACAAAACTACAATACTATTGTTTATGCAATTAGAATCATATACAACACTTTAAGAACACAAGGTTCATTATGCTGAGAAATCTTTTTATCAGTATATGTGTGTGTGCATGTGTATATCTATGCATATATATACATATATAAATGCACACATATATATATATATATATATCATTTGCCAAAAGTGCTACTAAATCAAACATGCAATGGTCAAACCTAAGAAATCCATAGATAATGGTGAAAACTTCATATTAAACTCAGTGACATTACCGAGTTTACAAAAAGCATTGTAAAACTTCCACCTCCCACCGGCCCCTCTCACTCCCAAACAGCCCCACACTAAACAACCCATCCAAGTCCTTACACCAAGTTAACAAAAACGAAAGCAAAACATATCCCCAAAAAAATGTCTCAATTGTTTGCATCAAGACGTCAAAATTCTAGTTACGTCACCATCACTTTCACTTCCCCCTCTCTCCCTTGGTCCATATATGTAGTTGCAGTAGATCATCAATTCAGATCTAGGCCTGCGCGACCACTATCGCTTGTGGTTTGATTGTTTCTTCTGTGGCAATGGGTTGAATTTGACCATTATGGACTCCAGTTGAGTTGCTGCTCCTCACATTGCTTTTAAGAGAGTTGATGGGAGATGGGTTTCTCTTTCTTGAATTTTTCATGCAATAATGAAGCTATAGAACGTGGAGATTTTAGTGGCTGAGAAAGAAATTTATCTTCACTGGTACTCCGTAAAACTACCACTTTCTCAAGCACCCAAAAGCGTCCATTGAAAAGAGTTTCAGTTTAATATCTCCGTTTCCAAATGCTTTGAGTTTGTTAGTTCTCACGACTCCCTCATTAACTCTTTCGTTGTTAAATTGGGCGGGTTGAGGGCCACAAGCTGGCAGTTTCGTGTTTTGTTACAATGGTACTTTAGGCTGAGACAATTTCTCTGTACTTTAATTGAACACAAACTGAGTCAAAATTGAGCCATATTATGAGGGGTGATTTAAACTTTAGGAGTTATCCGTGTGACAAGTGTTTTAATTGTAAAGGCCGACTCCACAGACTCTGGTGATAAAAACTTCAGCGGTTCCGCTCCCCAAGCATGCTTGTGACTCATGAGGGAGGGAGAGAGAGAGAGAGAGAGAGAGAGAGGCAATAAATGTCAATTAAAATAAATTTCCGTAAGACAAGAACCAAAACTCTAGACGCTACTTCAGGTGGTACTGGTGGAGAATAGTGTTCTCTCAAGGCTTCTAAGAATTCAAGAGCTCAAGTCATCAATGCTCAACAAACAAGGAGTAAAATGTTGAACCTGTTTCTCTCCAGAAATGAGAAATCATAACTTTTAAATGAATTTCATTCACGTAATTTTAGATAAAGAGAGATGTATGAGTATCAAGATATACCTTCTCTCCTTGTTGCTTCATGCATAAGGGCATCAATAACGGAAGATGGAGAATTGCGACAGGAAATACCCTTCCATCATCCTCAATGCTGCCGGCATAAGGATATTGTAATGCTAAACCAAACCACATTATCAGAAAGAAAAAGAGATTCCTTATCTTAGGATATGAAAATAAACTAAAACAACTAATTTCTGAACCTACCTTCAGTTCCACCCCATGATCTGTGAACCAGGACATGGTATCCAATGGACCATGCATTCTGAAGAATGAGCCTCTCAATTCTTTACTACCCCTTGGGTAATGATCTGCCAAAATCTACGAATGATGTAAGCATTAACACCACCAAAGTAGGTTGTTTATGATATTTAAGCGTAGAGAAAATGTTTGCTAAAAGCAAGGCTTAAATGTTAATCACTATCACAATATAGGTTCTGCAATTTGGTGACAGGGTAGACTGCAGAAATTTATTGAGTTTTAACTGAATTGCCTACGGCTCGAGGCTATGGCTTCAACAAGGTGGACGTAGGACCTCATTCTTCGAGCCGAAGGAGAGGGCGTAGTTATACATCAGACAAATGAATGAGTAGACCAAAACCAGAAAGTAGCAAGTTAATTATTTAAATGATAAATTACCAATCTCTACTCTTATGATTTCCTAGTTTAGTAATGATGATGATAAAGCCAAAATATGTTACAAACGATCACTTTTTAATTTATTTTTATTTTCACCTTTTCCCTTTTTCTATTATATTTTTTTGGTCGTTATAGTGGGTGCCTGGGCGGAGGGAGGAGTAAATATAATTGTGCAAGACTTCTATGATAGAGTCATAGAACTACAAACTAAGGAGGTCTTAACCAACTCACTGAACACTTTAGGGAGGCGAGAGGGGGGAGTAGGCACCCACCAGAGAGATTGTAAGTCTGCCCCTGTGATTGACTGATGGTAAAGCAGAACCGTTTCATTGACTCAAATTCGAGAAAGGAAAATCTGCGCCTATAAAGACCTCATCCATCATCTCCAGAAAAAGAGGAATAGTATACCAACTCAACTTATCCCACATTTAACATGATTATAATGATGAAGACTCAAAGTTTATGTACTCCCTCCGTCCCATAGTAAATGTTGCATTTGAGTTGGTTAGTCTTGTAATCTACTATTGTTAATTAAGAAGGTAGATGTGAAACCAGTTAAGACTGTAGCTTTAGTGCAAATCTCAAATTCGAACTCATGGTCATGTCATGTTTGCAAATTGGGATTGGGCTAGTGTTTTTTTTTTTTTTTGATAAGACAGGGATTGGGCTAGTTTGTTATATGAACAAGGTAGATGTATGATTGCACTTTCCTTTTTGGGACGGACTAAAAAGGAAATGGTATCTTACCACCAAGTAAATGTAACATACTCAACAAACTAACCCAATCCCAATTCGCAAAACATGACATGAACAAGCATTATCATCACTTCAAACTCAAAAACTAGGTATAAATCACATATCATGAGGCATTGGCATAAACCCCAAATAGGAAAGACTCCAGTGCATACCCTAGAAAGATATACCAAATAAACCCGATTCTTACCACACTATCAGGACAATGCCCATTAGTCACATTGCATCGCCCACCTCCAGAAATCTTAACCTGCCAAACCAACGCATAATCACATTTTTCAAGAGGCAAAATTACCATTCCAGTAACCAATATAAAATGCCTCAGAGACTACAAACCTTGGAAAGAGGCTTCCCTTTTTCAATAACAATCACATTAAGGTGAGGCGCCAAATTTTTAGCCCTAATTGCTCCATAAACCCCAGCCGCTCCTCCACCGACCACCAGCAGCTTCTCTTCGCTTGCCTGTGGAAAATAAATAGGGATTTAAACGAAGAAAATACAAATTGTAAAAATCAAACTTTATTTTTGGGATGAGTAACAGATTTTGGAGAGGGTAATCAAGCAGTTGAAGTTACCTTTGGGGAAGAAGAGAAGGCGATTGCAGAAAATGTCTTGTGTTTGCAGAACCTACGCCTTATCAAACTCAAACAAGAAAGTTATAAAAGCAGTACTCGTATCAAATTAAATAGCGGAATTAGGTCAAATTAAATAGAAACAGAAGGAGAGAGAGAGAGAGAGAGAGAGAGATAGAGACGATTACAGAGATGAAAGGATGACAATGTAATCGCATAGCCATCCTTGTTCTCAACCAATTCATCGTCTGACTCTTCCCACCTCTGCCTTGGATCTCTCTGAGAGAGAGAGCGAGAGAGAGAGAGAGTCACCTGATGCCGGAGGAAGAAACGCCGGAGGAAGAAACGGCGCTGGAGGAATCGCCATCGCCGCTGGAGAGGGAAGAAGAAGAGGAAACCGGGTGAATGAGAGAGAAAAGGAAAACAAAGGGTTTTCTAAGGTAGTCGTGGAATTGTAATTGTGAATGATAATTAGAAAAGAAAAAGGATTGTTAATTGTGTAATTGAATTTTTTTAATTTTTTTATATAACGTGATTGCAAAGTCAGTCACCTTTAAAAATAATAAAAAATCCAATTTTTAAATTGTTTAATTTAATATTTTTATAAAACGTGATTGCTAAAGCCATCACCTTTGATAAAAATACAATCGTATTAGAATTTCAAATTCCCGCGTCCGGATTACGTTGTTGGCGCTAAAGGAAAAACTTATATGTGATGGCATCCGTGACTGCTTAGCCATCACGCTAGCCTACTGTGACTGCACTAAATGCAGTCACAAAGGCCGTCTCCTTATATATTCAAACGCGACTGCTTTTTTTGTAACGACCCTAACCCTAGGCACTAATTTAGCATTCCATTATATGAATTTTATATTATTGGATGACTTTATGTGCTTACTTTATGTCTTTGATTTTTATGTTAAGTTAAGATGGTTGTGAAATAAGTTTAAAGCCTTAGGATTTAATTGGAAATAAAATAAAGTAGTATGGTGGAGTTATAATAAAATAAATAAATAAAATATTATGAGTGGGTGGTGTGCCTTTGTGTAAAGAATAAGAAGTTGAGGTGTAGATGTATTTCCTTAGACTTGGAGGGGCTTAAGTGGAAAGTTGAATTATTTTATTATGATAGTCAAAAAGGGGAAGCATGGAAGGCCATACTTCCCACTTTTTCCCATCACCTCCCCATTCCCTCCTTATAGTCTTCTTACTTCCTTCATCCTCCTCACTTCAAAATCCTCCATGGAAATTCCTCCCCAAGATCCTTCCTTCCAAAAATTATAATAAATTCAATTCCCTTCCATTTTATGATCCGGTTGTACTTCCATGTTCGTGGCGGCAAGGGGAACACATCAAGCTAGGAAGATCATTGTTTCATCTCATATTGTTAAAGTAAGCTATTATGACTTCCTTCTAATAATTTCCATTTTATGTGTTAATAAATACTTTGTTGAAAGAAAAGGATTTTGGAAATTTTAAATAATGTTATTTGAGTAAAATGGATTATTTAAGGTTGAATTGATTTTTAGTGATGAGATGGTGGTCTAAGTTGAAGGAATGAGGGTATAATGAGTGTAAGATGTTAATGACTTTAATGGAGTTAGTGTATGTGATTATATCCATCTTACTTTGATTTGGGAGATGTTGTGAGTATACCTCAATTGGGTTGAAAGAAGTAGAAAAAGGATTTGACATGCTTTTAATGGTGTGAGTTATTATGACCTTCCTTCAATTAAATGTTCATGAATTATTTGATGTTGATATTGTTGTTGAAATTGTTATTTGAAATGTTAGGACTCTTTTCTTGGAGTTAAGAAATGGAGTAATGACCTAGGAAAGTGTTGTTGTTCATAATAGTGACAAAGAATGTAAGAAAATGGGTTGAGTTAGATTAAGAGTATAAATTTGAAATATGATGGTTAAAAATGGGGATAAAGTAGCTTGGAACACTTGATGTCCATGACTCTTAAAATTGCGCTTACTTGTGAAATTCATATTTAATTCACCGGACTCGAAATTGAGTGCTTCTTGAGTCCATTTTGGATAATTTTTCAAGATCTTTTAAATGGACATATTTTCATAAGCTAAAAGTATAACTATTATTCCCAGAATGTCTCTTTTTGCAACAGGGTTTAATAAACCATTTTCAAAACCGGTTAATTTTATAAAATGAATAAGTAATTCATACGAACTCGAAATTGGATGGTTCAAGAGTCCAAATTGAGTATTTTTAGGTGACCTTTCAAATGGAATTGGTTTTATAAACTAAATTTGTAATGATCATTTCCAGATATTCTATTTTACTATTGTGGTGTGCTTATTGTAGTATGTGGAAATACTTGATATCCTTGAACTCTAAGTTGTGATACTTCTTGTTATGGATGATATTGTAACATAGCTTGTTATAGTGAATGTGTAGACCTTATGTGTTGCACATTTTGGACTCATTAATATATTTCGATATAAATTCTAGGATTCCCTACTTTGGAATTCCTAAATTGTTTTGGGATTGGTTCGAGTATTTATAGCTGTTGTGCTAATATGTTGAATACTTGTTATAGTATTTCTATCTTTATGATATTCTATTGTTGTAGGATTCCCTATTTTGGAATTCCTAAACTGTACTTGTTGAAACAAGGATTTATAGCAGTTGTGCTAATATGTTGAATACTTGTTATAGTATTGATATCTTCATGATATGCTATTGTGGTATGTATCCCTACTTTGGATCATACAATGTTTGGTTAAGCAAGTATGTTATTACTGTGCTTAGTTATGAAAGTCCAGCTGGTATTTGTTTGTTGGGCAATGTTATGGAATTATAATGGCACCGAGCCAAGTTCATTATAATTCATACATTGGTAACCCGGATTTGTCCCCCTTGTGTGGGATTAGTGGGCTAGCGTCTCCTTTTGAGGTAGATGGTCTAGTTTCACTGGGTATATGACTGTGTGTCAGAATCCCTATGGTACTGTTATTGTTTATGGTTCCAGAACCGCTTCATCAACTGTTGCTGCTGCTCGGATGTGTATATCCTTTTAGAGATAAAACCTTGGCTCAATATCCTTCTAAGTGTTACTTTATCGTACTTATGTGTTGTGATATATTCATGATGAGCTTGTCGTTGTTTCCAACCGGTATGGGACGATTGGTGGCAGGGAGCCTCTTTTATTATGTGGATATGTCTTTTAATGTGTTGCATCTTGTTTGGTATCTTGCTGCATTCATAATAGCTTATTGAGATTTATTCTCACCCCTTCCCCTTTTACTGTTTTAGATTGTGCTGAGACAGGTGACCTGAACCGGTGAGGCCGGGGATAAGAGTGTGGACTTTGGCTTTTGAGACTTGTCAGGTTATGAAAATAAGTAGGTTGTCTGGAGTCTTTATTAAGTAATACTCTTTTATAAAGTTGTATAGAAAACTCTTTGTAAAACAATGTTATTTGGGGGTTTTCAATGTAATTGATCAGATTATAGTTTATTGAAGTTATTATTCAAATTTCCTCCAATGTGGAGACATTATCAGTTGGTTTTAATTTGGAAGTTGAGAATCGGTTTTCTTTTAAGATGAAATAAAAGTTTTAAAAATTAAGATGGGTTTTCTTAGTTTGAGCTTCTCAAGCTCGGGACACGCGTTAGGTTCCGGGTTGGGGTGCTCACAGTTGGTATCAAAGCTTAGTTTAGAGGTCAAGGGTAGATGTCTAGACTAAGAGGGAGTGTGTGGTAATTGACGTCGAGTGTTTCATGCAGGAGTTTGTTTTAATGGCCGGAAGCAATGATGACAGCGAAGAGTTCTAGATAATAAAGGAAAATGGATTGTTGAACGAGTATGTTAAGATTTTTGGGAATTATGAGAGGTAAATGAATTTGATGGTTTTTGTACATGATTAATTGGGTTTTGAAAGGTTGAAATAGAGTGTTGGAAGTAGTAGAGAAAAGGGTGATAAAATGGTTGTGTTTAATTGGGAAGGTTGTGTACTATGGTTATATGGCTTAGAGTAAGTATGTGGTATTGTTCGGGTACCTTATAATGAAGTTGGCTAAGTTTGTAAAGTTGTTGTTGTGAGAGTTGGAATGAAAATGATATGATTCTTAATTATCTATGTTATATGGCTTAGAGGAAGTATATGGGATTAATTGGGACTTCATAATGAAAATGGACTACGTAGAGTATAGTAGTTGTTGAATTTGGGTATATATGGTATATAATAATGTTAAGGGTATAAATGATATTGAGCATATGAACTTGATTGTTGACAAAAAGTGTTAGAAATTATCTTGAACTTGGTGGATCATGTTTCTTTGACTTGGGGTAATTTCACCCAGCAGTTCGAGGATTATTTCATTTCAATGGTTACAAGGGACAAGAAGGAGATCGAATTCTTGAGACTAGAACAAGGGAACATGACGGTGGATCAGTATTCAGTCTGGTTTGAGGAATTGGATCGGTGTTGCCCTCATTTGGTATCACATGAAGCAAGAAGAGTTCATAAGTTTGTAAAGGTTTGAGGATTGAGTTTAGGAAGAAATTATTGATTGATAACTTCACCAATTATCAGACCGCCATAGATAGAGCATATAAGGTCGAGAATGACATTGAGGAAAATCGTGGAAGATTCGAAAGTGGGATTAGAAATAAACAAAAGTATCTAGGACAAGGATCCAAAATCGTCAGAGAAAAACCAAGGACTTCAACTTCAGGGAGTTTGCAAAGGGAGCTTGTTGTAGCTTCTTCGTCTAGGTCAATATCCAACAGTATGGGACGATTTGTAAATTTTGTAAGAGGGTTGGGCATATCAAAGATCAGTGTTGGAGTAAGCAAGGTAGGTGTGTTAAGAGTAGAGAGATGGGGCACTTTAGGCGGAATTGCCCAAGGTTGCAGCGGGGTCGAGTTTCAATACAGTGGTCAGCTGGGTGGACAACAAAGAGGTGGTACCAAAGGAGATAATGAAGGGAAACCAAAAAGGGAAGGTCTAAGGTCGGATATGTGTTTCGGGTCTAGAAGAGATAGATACCTCAGAGATCACTAGAGGTATATTACCTGTCTCAGAATTAAGAGGTCATATTCTTACAGATCCTGTTTCATATCATTTATGTTTGGCATAGCATTTTGCTTCTATGTGGCATACATTACTTGAGATTGTTTTATGTGATAGAGGTTTCTGCTCTTATGAGAGAGTACCTCGAATCTCCCTTGATTTACCACAATGGTGATGTGGTTATGGCTGAGCATGTATTACCAGTTGATTTGGTATGATTACCAATTTATGATTTTGAGATATACTTGACCTGGATGGGTAAGTAGTTGTTGTGCATTGGTAGACTATCATAAGAAGTGAGTCTCCTTTTCTATGCCTAATTTGCTTATATAGGTATTTGATACAGAAAAACCTTAGGTGGTAATTTTGTTACATATGCGTTAAGGCCAGAAAATTTGGTTAAAAAGTGTAAAGGGTATTTGGTATGTGTTAGACTTGCATAAGAAGTCTTCCCAAAAAATTTATGTGCTAGGTGTGAGTAGATGGTAATTGTGTTTCCATCGAAGTATCTCATGTGTTGATTCTGAGTATGATAAGCAGAAATTTTAATCCTTATCTTGATGGCTTTATGGTAATTATGATTGATGACCTCTTTGTTATTTAAAGTTACGAGAGGATCATGAAGATCATTTGTGAGTTGTATTATTTGCCTTTAGTGGGAATTCATCGTTTGAGAAGTTTAGCAAATGTGAGTTGACTCGAGAAGATTTCAAATTTTGGGTTCTATAGTCTTAAGCTCGGATGTTACCATGGTTCTTACGAGGATTGAGTCCGTAGTCTTTGGATTGGCAAGAGCTACCTAAGGATTATCAAGGGATTCTTGAGAATTGTAAAATCGTCGATTTAGTTAACTCAGAAGGATATATCAATGGTGTAGAATGTAATAAGGGTAAACCATATGGATAAGAGATGGAGAATAGATTGACTATAGATCTGATCCTCACCTTACCTAGTGGATGCGAGGACTTTGTGAATTTTAAGTGCGTATTAAAGGAGGATTAGGTTGTGATATTATGAGAATTGGGAAAGTAATAGCGTATGCTTCGAGGAAGTTGACTTAGATAAAGTGGAATTTTCTTATCCTCTACTCGAGAGTGGCTGCAATTGTGTTGCGTTATTTAAGTAGGAACCTTATCTTTTTGAAGTTCCATTTGAAATTGTTGCCGATCCTAAGGGTTTGAAGAATTTAGTTACTCAAAAGGAAGTGATCAATAGGCCAAGGTGATGGTTGAAACTATTAAAAGACTTTAACTGCGTTATTTTATAACATCCGAAAAAGTTATTTTGGTGGATTTTCTTTCAACTTGAAAAGTTTAATTAATCTTAGCGAGTGGCGTATAATAGTAGTTTTTAGTTTAGCATTGAAATGGGTATTGTATGAAGCTTAGTATGGAAAAATCATTTGCATGATCCCTCGTTTGTATGGAGTCCTTCAACTAATGATGATTAAGCGGATTTGACTTATGTGGGAGAACCATTGAGAGTTATTAGCATCGCAAGTCTGGAATCAAATTCTAGAGTATTCGGGTTGTGAGATGTATAGAAGAATCATACCATTGAGGAAACTATTTGAAAGTTGTAATTTGAAATGTGTGAGAGGTAACCTTTGCTATTTGATCCTTAAGGTAGGTCTTTTTAAAATTCGGGATGAATTTTCTTTAAGGGGGAGTGAATATAACGACCCTAACCCTAGGCACTAATTTAGCATTCCATTATATGCATTTTATATTATTGGATGACTTTATGTGCTTACTTTATGTCTTTGATTTTTATGTTAAGTTAAGATGGTTGTGAAATAACTTTAAAGCCTTAGGATTAATTGAAAATAAAATAAAGTAGTATGGTGGAGTTATAATAAAATAAATAAATAAAATATTATGAGTGGGTGAGGTGCCTTTGTGTAAAGAATAAGAAGTTGAGGTGTAGATGTATTTTCTTAGACTTGGAGGGGCTTAAGTGAAAAGTTGAATTATTTTATTATGATAGTCAAAAAGGGGAAGCATGGGAGGCCATACTTCCCACTTTTTCCCATCACCTCCCCATTCCCTCCTTATAGTCTTCTTACTTCCTCCATCATCTTCCTTCATCCTCCTCACTTCAAAATCCTCCATGGAAATTCCTCCCCAAGATCCTTCCTTCCAAAAATTATAATAAATTCAATTCTCTTCCATTTTACGATCCGGTTGTACTTCCATGTTCGTGGCGGCAAGGGGAACACATCAAGCTAGGAAGATCATTGTTTCATCTCATATTGTTAAAGTAAGTTATTATGACTTCCTTCTAATAATTTCCATTTTATGTGTTAATAAATACTTTGTTGAAAGAAAAGGATTTTGGAAATTTTAAATAATGTTATTTGAGTAAAATGGATTATTTAAGGTTGAATTGATTTTTAGTGATGAGATGGTGGTCTAAGTTGAAGGAATGAGGGTTTAATGAGTGTAAGATGTTAATGACTTTAATGGAGTTAGTGTATGTGATTATATCCATCTTACTTTGATTTGGGAGATGTTGTGAGTATACCTCAATTGGGTTGAAAGAAGTAGAAAAAGGATTTGACATGCTTTTAATGGTGTGAGTTATTATGACCTTCCTTCAATTAAATGTTCATGAATTATTTGATGTTGATATTGTTGTTGAAATTGTTATTTGAAATGTTAGGACTCTTTTCTTGGAGTTAAGAAATGGAGTAATGACCTAGGAAAGTATTGTTGTTCATAATAGTGACAAAGAATGTAAGAAAATGGGTTGAGTTAGATTAAGAGTATAAATTTGAAACATGATGGTTAAAAATGGGGATAAAGTAGCTTGGAACACTTGATGTCCATGACTCTTAAAATTGTGTTTACTTGTGAAATTCATATTTAATTCACCCGGACTCGAAATTGAGTGCTTCTTGAGTCCATTTTGGATAATTTTTAAAGATCTTTTCAATGGACATATTTTCATAAGCTAAAAGTATAACTATTGTTCCCAGAATGTCTCTTTTTGCAACAGGGTTTAGTAAACCATTTTCAAAACTGGTTAAACTTATAAAATGAATAAGTAATTCATACGAACTCGAAATTGGATGGTTCAAGAGTCCAAATTGAGTATTTTTAGGTGACCTTTCAAATGGAATTGGTTTTATAAACTAAATCTGTAATGATCATTTCCAGATATTCTATTTTACTATTGTGGTGTGCTTATTGTAGTATGTGAAAATACTTGATATCCTTGAACTCTAAGTTGTGATACTTCTTATTATGGATGATATTGTAACATAGCTTGTTATAGTAAATGTGTAGACATTATGTGTTGCACATTTTGGACTCATTGATATATTTCGATATAAATGCTAGGATTCCCTACTTTGGAATTCCTAAATTGTTTTGGGATTGGTTCGAGTATTTATAGCCGTTGTGCTAATATGTTGAATACTTGTTATAGTATTTCTATCTTTATGATATTCTATTGTTGTAGGATTCCCTACTTTGGAATTCCTAAACTGTACTTGTTGAAACAAGGATTTATAGCAGTTGTGCTAATATGTTGAATACTTGTTATAGTATTGCTATCTTCATGATATGCTATTGTAGTATGTATCCCTACTTTGGATCATACAATGTTTGGTTAAGCAAGTATGTTATTACTGTGCTTAGTTATGAAAGTCCAGCTGGTATTTGTTTGTTGGGCAATGTTATGGAATTATAATGGCACCGAGCCAAGTTCATTATAATTCATACATTGGTAACCCGGATTTGTCCCCCTTGTGTGGGATTAGTGGGCTAGCCTCTCTTTTTGAGGTAGATGGTCTAGTTTCACTAGGGATATGACTGTGTGTCAGAATCCCTATGGTACTGTTATTGTTTTTGGTTCCGGAACCGCTTCATCAACTATTGCTGCTGCTCGGATGTGTATATCCTTTTAGAGATAAAACCTTGGCTCAGTATCCTTCTAAGTGTTACTTTATCGTACTTATGTGTTGTGATATATTCATGATGAGCTGGTCGTTGTTTCCAACCGGTATGGGACGGTTGGCGGCAGGAAGCCTCTCTTATTATGTGGATATGTCTTTTGATGTGTTGCATCTTGTTTGGCATCTTGCTGCATTCATAATAGCTTATTGAGATTTATTCTCACCCCTTCCCCTTTTACTGTTTTAGATTGTGCTGGGATAGGTGACCTGAACCGGTGAGGCCGGGGATAAGAGTGTGGACTTTGGCTTTTGGGACATGTCAGGTTATGAAAATAAGTAGGTTGTTTGGAGTCTTAATTAAGTAATACTCTTTTATAAAGTTGTATAGAAAACTCTTTGTAAAACAATGTTATTTGGGGGTTTTCGATGTAATTGATCAGATTATAGTTTATTGAAGTTATTATTGAAATTTCCTCCAAAGTGGAGACATTATCAGTTGGTTTTAATTTGGAAGTTGAGAATCGGTTTTCTTTTAAGATGAAATAAAAGTTTTAAAAATTAAGATGGGTTTTCTTAGTTTGAGCTTCTCAAGCTCGGGACACGCGTTAGGTTTCGGGTTGAGGTGCTATGCCATCGCCAAAAGCAATCTCGAAAGACCCGTTTTCTTGTAGTGAGAGGGCTCGACAGATGAAGGTGAGACTGGCTTGGCAGTGGGGTGGTTTGGTTCGGCAGTGGGTTGGTTGGGCTCGGTATGGGGAGAAGCTGGAGTGTAAGAAGAAGATTAAGATTGTGAGGCAAAGGGAAACTTGTCTTCGATAAACTTGACATGCCGAAAAGTATAGATTTTGTTTGAAGTAGGATCAAGGCAGTAATATGCCCTTTGTGTGGCGGAGTAACCAACAAAGACACAAGGTGAAGAGCGGGAGTCAAGTTTGTGAGATGTATATGGATAAAACAAAGGATAACACAAGCAACCAAAGCTACGTAATTTAAGGTAATTAGGGTGATGTTTGTGAAGAAGAAAGAAAGGTGAATGTAAGTTGAGGGTAGGTGTTGGCATGCGGTTTATGAGATAGAAAGCAGTTGCAAAGGCGAGAGGCCAGTGAGTTTTAGGCATAGAAGAGTGGGCGAGTAAGGAGAGTCCAGTCTCAACAATATGACGATGACGACGCTCAGGGTATCCATTGTGTTCAGGAGTATGAGGAGAATAGGTGAGGTGTTAAATACCATGGGAGGCGAGAAGAGGACGAAGCCCAATATATTCCCCCCATTGTCACTATAGATTGTTTTAATGGATCGATTGAAATATTTTTCGACTAGGCTTTTGAAGTGAGAAAAACATGGGAGAGCATCATTCTTATGCTTAAGAGGATAAAACCAAATGTATTTTGAAAAATGATCAACAAATATGATGTAGTATTTATAAGCATTAAAATAAAAAATAGGGGGCGTCCGTACATCACTATAAAACACATCAAGAGGACCAAAAGATTGAATTGTATTGGTAGTAAATGGTAACTTGTGACTTTTATTACAATCACATGAGTTACAATGAAAAGAAGAAAAACAATGAATTTTTAACTTGAAACTATTACTAATCTGACGTAAAATAGAATATGAAGGATGTCCTAACCTATGATGTCAATTTGACGTAAAAGAAATTGAAGCAGAGTGAACAGCAGAACAAGAAGGAAGCCATTCATAGACACCAGATTTAATTTGACCTTGAAGAAGAACTGCTGCCGTTTGAATATCCTTCACAAGGAAGGAAGAGGGAAAGAATGTGATAGAAGCATTATTATCGAGACAGAATTTGGAATAAAAATAATGTTACGAGACAAGGCGGGAACATGAAGAAAGCGGGAACATGAAGAACATGATTAAGCTGAAAAGTAGAATTTTGAGTAAGGAAAGAAGTGGAACCAATACTAGATATGTTGAGACCGGATCCATCACCAATAAATAACTCTTCAGTGCCATCATATGGACAGTGGAAGGAAAAATTATTTAGGTCAACAGTGGCATGATGGGTGGCACCACTATCAAGTAACCAAGATGTGGGTGGGGCAGGGGAAGAAGAGGTGGTGGCAGAATAGAGAGTGGGGGACGAATTCAGTTTAGGACATGGTGGTGACCGAGAGTTGTTGGAAGGAGTGGGAGTAGAGACGGTAAATTCTACCTTAGGGTCCAGGAGTTGAAATCAAAACGACCGTAGAGTCCCTACACTATTTATAATAATTTAAATTGCCAAAATTGACCTTCCTCATTCTACACTATTTATAATAATTTAAATTGCCAAAACTGACCTTCCTCATTCTATTTCTCTCTCTATCCGAAACTTCTCTTCTCTCTCTATCCGCAATGCGCAATTTCTCCACCACCGGCGACCGGCAAGCTCCATGGCTAGACTGCCACTGCCATACCCATAGCCACCACCGATGATTCACTGGCGTATGCGCCGGACTTGAGAAGAAAGTCTCTGATTCGAGAGCCGATTGATGATCGCTTTGATTCTGTATTTCACCCTTTTTTGAAGTTAATTGTTGTTAAATTCGAGAGCTGATCGTTTGTATCGAGATCCAATTTCAGTATCTTTCACTCAAAGGTACTTCTGAATCTCCATATTTTTCAATGTATACGAAATTTGTATGGCAATTTCAGTCTCTTCAGATTGTTAATCGAGAACCCATTTTGTGTTTTTCTCTTTAGATACTTAAGATTTGAGTTTTATGATGCTTATAAGTATTGATGTTTCTGAACATGAGGGATATGATTTTGGCTCATTTGCCTTTGTTTTGTATAATTTCTGGTCAATTTGTGATAAAAGACCAAACTTTAATGAGAAATTGGTTTTGAATTCTGGGGATTTTGTTAGTAATTTTTTGTAATAAAATGCCAATGAGATGCAGTGATGGACTAAAGCATAATTTGATTCACCAGAGAAATCCTCATCTGTGTTTCATTCCAAGAATATTATCAAAAATATATATATGTGTGTGTGTGTGTGTGATTGCCAATGTTGCTATTGCTCCATATTTCTTGTTCATAGTGATTTAGCAACAAATTGTGGCTTTTAAGCCTAAAAATGTTTGTCTTTTAGATTGAATCTCGATTTCTTTTTCACTGTGCCTCATGCCTGAGGCTCCAGCAGGTTTGTGTGCCTCGTTTTTCAAATTAACAACTATGGGTAGGAGGGAGGAGGAAAAGAGATTGGTGTTGACCGTTGATTGTTTGTGTTGTGAATCGCATTATACATACACATGTAATGGGGCTGTCGTTTTTGATAATTGAGTTTCACCTCTCTCAAATACCTTTGTTTTTGTTTGCATTTCTTTTGTCTTTTGGTCTACTAGATTTATATTTGGACCTTTTGTCCACTTTGTGCATTTCTCTTCCTCTGCACTGAGTAACCTTTACCTTTTATTGAAACAAACAGAAGAGTTTAATTATCTTCCCCAACTTGAGAATCTAATTTTTTTTATCCAGATCTTGCACTGGAGTTCGTTAAACGCTATCCTCATGCAGCAAGTCTTCATAGTAACGAGGACAAGCCTCTGAGTGTGATAGCTGGAAAGGTTTCAGTCATTAGCAATCAAAGTTAACTACAGCATAACTGAAAGAGGGGTATCTCCACACACTATCTAGATAGAAACTAATTGTCTGGCTATTACGTACAACCATTCAAGAGTTTACTTTACATACTATTTTCTTCTATGAAATATATTAGTTCGAGAGTTGGCATTTTGTTGAGCAATGTTCCACATATGCTATATATTCAGCATAATGTGTATATAATGCAGTCAATAGATGACTGGAGTTGTTTTTGGTCATTTCTTCTTTTCCATTTATGTGACCGCCCTTTGCTTTCTGTTCTGCTGCTTATTTTACCATTTATGTGACAGTTGTTGAGCAATGTTCCACATTTTGTTGAGCAATGTTCCACATATCACCATTTCTGTGACAGTTGTTGGTTGTGATGTGAATAAATGTGAAATATTTTTCACACTTCTAAAATTGTGAGGTCAGTTTCACAGTTATTTATGAATGTGAAATGGTTTGGTTTTTGACCTTTCTAAACTGAGAACTGTGAGGTCAATTTCACAGTTATTTTGCTGCTTAGTATGTGTGGTTTACATGTGATTTATCTGTTATTCATGATTGTTTGTTGTGCATAACTGTGTGATAGATTTCACTATTTTTATGTCATTCTTTTATAGAACAACAGTGAGGTCTATTTTACAGTTGTTGGTTGTGATGTGAATAATTGTGAAATGTTTTTCACACTTCTAAAACTGTGAGGTCAGTTTCACATTTATTTATGAATGTGAAATTGTTTGGTTTTTGACCTTTCTATGAGGTCAATTTCACAGTTATTTTGCTACTTAGTATGTGTGGTTTACCTGTGATTTATTTGTTATTCATGATTGTTTGTGCACAATTGTGAGGTCAATTTCTCAGTTATTGTGCATAACTGTGTGATAGATTTCACTATTTTTATGTCATTCTTTTATAGAACAACAGTGAGGTCTATTTTACAGTTGTTGGTTGTGATGTGAATAATTGTGAAATGTTTTTCACACTTCTAAAACTGTGAGGTCAGTTTCACATTTATTTATGAATGTGAAATTGTTTGGTTTTTGACCTTTCTAAACTGAGAATTGTGAGGTCAATTTCACAGTTAATTTGATACTTAGTATGTTTGGTTTACCCGTTATTTATCTGTTATTCATGAATGTTTGTGCACAACTGTGAGGTCAAATTCTCAGTTATGATTGTGAGGTCACTTTCTCAGTTATTGTGCATAACTGTGTGAAAGATTTCATTGTTTTATGTCATTTTTTTATAGAACAACTGTGAAATCTATTTCACATTTGTTGAAAAATAATTTTATTTTTATTATAAAATTTTAAATATATGATGAGTGAACTTGTTTGATTCGTCTTGGTGATGTCATTAAAACAGTTATTTTAGATAATTTTTTCGACTTTTAAATTTTGAGATATTGCATTTTAAAAATTTAAAAGAAAAAAAAAAGAGAGAGAAAGAAAGCAGGCAAGGCAATCTTGTCACGCGTCACATGCGAGGGAGAGTGGTATGAGGGGCAATTTAGTCCAGAAAAAAATGAGGGACTTTTTGGCTGTTTTGATAATGTTAGTCCTTAAAAATAGTTTTTATTTGGCTGGGGGACTAATTGGTCAAAGCCTCTATTTATATTCAAAACATATGAGTCCTAATTTTTATTGGATTGTAACAAATCTCTCCTTATTCTAATAGTAAATATAATTTTAATTGAAAATACTTCTAACTAAGGTAACTTTTCTAAGTTGGCTCAATACCAACTTTTGTAACTAAATATTTGGTGATCTTAACATCTCCACCACTCTCCATAACCTGAACAAAAGATGACCGAGAACCATCCTTTTTGAGAGGTGGAAAAGAGCGCGCCGATGGAGGGTCCGGTGGCTTAGAGCCACCTACAGCCGCCACCCTTAAAAAATATGGAGAATAAGGTTTAATATGTGTGTGTGAGAGAATTTTTCCTAGGAAGCCCCATGTTCATTGTTCATTGTTCTTGTTGTTTTTCGTTCTTGAAATAATATAAAATTGACATTATAACAATATACTCCCTCCGTCCCGGTAATTGCTTTACCCTTTTTGGGGTGGGCATGCAAATTAAGAAAATTGTTGAGTGGAGAAAATTCACAAAATCTGGGGAGAAACGCGTTTCTCCGTCGCTTATGGAAAAACGGGGCTTGTTATGTCGTGCGACATACCTAGCCACAAAAACTGGATATCACTTCATCAGCTTCTGGATATCCAGAAGCTTTGGAAAGGATATCCAGAAGCTGTGAAAAGGATATAAGGAAAGCTTTGAAAAAGATATCCGTAAAACCAAATATTTTTTGGATATCCTTTACAAAGCTTACGGATATCCATTTCAAAGCTTCTCGGATATCAGAAGCTTTGTAAAGGATATCCAGGAAAAAATACTTGGTTTCCTGGATATCCTTTACAAAGCTTTCCTGCTATCCATTTCAAAGCTTCGATATCCGAAGAAGTAAGAAGATATCCGTAAAGCTACTTACGTCGCGCGACATAATAAGCCCCGTTTCTCCATACGCGATGGAGAAACGCGTTTCTCCCCAGACGCACTCGAGAAAATTTTGTGAGTGTAATAGTAAAATAGGAGAGAATGGGTAGAGGAAATAGTAAATTTGAAAAAAGTTGTGAGTGTAATAGTAAAATAGGAGAGAGAATAAGTGGGTGAAATAATAAAGATTATTTGCCATTTTAGAAAAGATAAAGCTTTAAACGGGACATCCATTTTGACAAAAAGTGAAGTTATTAATGGAACGGAGGGAGTATAATTTTACTATGGCGAATCATGTCATTCGATAAATAGTTCATTTCACATGTTTTGTTTCGTTAATATATTATGAAAAAATTGTATTTGTAAATATTAGTACACATCTGTATGAAATGGTTATTCGTTTTAAATATCATTAATTAGATAAATCTTCGTTAGCATTTGTTCATTTCACATGGTTATTCGTTATTTTTTGAAGTTGTTTTAATTTGCCATATATATTAAGAGGAGTTGGTCTTATAAAAAATTAATTTTTTTTTTAAGATAAGGAAAAACGTGTTTTTTAAAAGCTGTTCAAAATAAACGGTGGCAATTTTGTAATTACAGGCAATCATGTTCAAAATAAACTGTGGCATTTTTGTAATTACTGGCAACCATGATAAATGCCAGTGTTAATATTACAAATGACCAGTGATTTCATACTGGCATTTTATAAACATGAAACTGGCACTTTTTACACGGGCACTTTTTTATACATGAACTGGCACTCTTCACACTGGCACTCTGTTACACTAACACTGGCACTTTCTTACACTACTATTTTTGCTGGCTCTTAAAAATACAAGCACTGACATTCAAAAATACATGGATTGGCATTTGAAAATACATTTACTGGCACTCAAAAATGCATATACTGGCACTCAAAAACACTGATAATTATTTTTGCTGATATTCAAAAAAACATGAACTGGCATTCAAAAAAACATGGACTGGCATTCAAAATTACAAGAACTGGCATTCAAAAATACATTGACACTCAGTTACACACTTACTGGCACTCTATTATACACTAACTGGCACTCTATTATACACCAACTGGCACTTGATTATACGTTAACTGGCACTCAATTCTAAATGAACTGGCATTCAAAAAACCTTGGACTGGCATTCAAAATCACGTAACCTGGCATACAAAATAACTTGCCCTGGCATTCAAAATCACAAAACCAAAATTGTCTTCTTCCACAACGCACCAGATCAAATCTCTTCTTCCGCCGGCGCTTCTCTTCCCCGACCACGCCCCTGTCCCTCCGACCTCCTCTAGGTTCCAAATGTCTGTGCTGCGTTGTATCAAGGCTGCGGAACAGGGGAGAAGCAATTTGACCGGTGACTGAGTTTAGCGATGACAGAGAACGGGGGAGAAATTGAGGTTGGGATTAGATCGGCGTTGACGGATTGGGAGGGACATGGGTCGCGGGCGAATCTATTAGAGAAGGAGGATTGGTCACCGTTTGGGTAGAGAGCAGAGGGAGATTGGATCGGTGAGGAGGATTGAAGGGGCAATTGGGTTGTCGTTTGGTTTAGGATTGATTGAGGGAGAGTGGGTCGCCGGTGAGGGGGATTGAAGGTGGATTGGGTCGGAGAAGAAGAGGGTTGAGATGGACTTGGGTTGCCGGAGAAGAAGATTGTGATGGTGAAGTCTCTTTGCGTATAGAGAGAGAGAGAGAGAGTCCGTTAGATAGTTTACATTAGTTTAGAGAGAGAATGAAAACACGTTTTTTGTTAAGGTTCAAAAAAACGCGTTTTTTACAAGTTTTTGGCTATTAAGAGTCCCACCAACAAAAAATATTTATTTACAAAAAAAATAAAAATAAAAAAATGAGTTATTGGTACATTAACGGTCACGGACACCAAATATATCTAAGAGGGACTAGAAAAGTTGATGGGAAGTAAATTTGACGGACCTGAATCGATCCTTGTGTTTTTTTTTTTTTATCAAAAATGTCATGTTTTATGGCTTAGCAGTATGCCTGATTTTGAATTCTATGATCATGCATGTAGCTGTTGGTGTTCCTCAACGTCCTTCTTCTGCTGCATATAATTATAATTATGAGTCTTTCTGACTGGTTGTGGGATTGATATTTACTTCTTTAATCCCCCATGGATAAAATGATCACCTAAAAGGAAAACATTCATAACTAAAAGTACCAAACAACTAAATAAACAAGTTTTAATTGTACAACTAATGCTTTAAAGAGTATGATAAATAAACAATGAAAGGATGTTTCAGAAGCACGTCTGCAGTTGGTCTATCTCGATGATTCCTTTTCAAACATTGCATCAAGAAATCCCTTCCTTTTTCCGGTAGAAAATTAAAGTGGGCATCTCCGGAACGTAGTCCTTGGATGCAATCTGTCCCAATAATTAGACCCTGTATTCGCTAGCTAGTTTACCGCTGAGAATCTCAATCACAATGCATCCAAGTGACCAAATATCCATTGGTGGCTCGTTTATACCCATCAACACAGACTCAGGTGAACTGTATTGCAGTTCCTTGAAGTTTATAGAGTGGTCCATGTTCGCTGATGACTCCACCAGGACATCCAACTTCCCTCACCAATCCAAAGTCTGTAATCTTGAGGCGATTAAAAAGAACACCACTTTTTCTTTTCGAAAAGACGAGAATATTGGCGGGTTTCAGATCGCAGTGCCCGGTGAATTCGACAGAGACCCATGAGTAACATATAGGCATGCATGCTGCCTTCATATTCGGATATTGTACTGCCTCGAGCATTGATAATGTCTTCAAGGGTACCTCCAGGAGCATACTCCAGTAGAAGATTGTAATTAAATCTATTGACGTTTCAATGTTAATATCCTTGCCAAAGCAACGAACAATTTGATGACAACCATCCAACTGAAGCATTATTCTACCTTCCTTTAGGAGGGAAGACGAACGAAAAATATCAGCGCTCTTAACTGCTGATGAACGATGAGAGAGAGAATATCCGGGAGTATTGAAAACGGGTTTTGCAAAGGAGACAGTGCCGTAAGACCCTTTGCCAAGAATTTTGGTCTTCACCTACTTCGAATTCATGGCTGCTGAAACGCTTTCAAGAAGAAGAAGGATCAGTGGTGGACTAGGTGAGAAAAAATAGGGTGAAATTTAAATTCACCCTTGTCCCAACGGTCCTATCAAATTTCCCACCGTTGTCCTAATGCCCTAAAGGTACTAGGATTTTATTACTTCACTATAGCTCTAATTGAATCTTGCAAAAAAAGAAATAGCTCACTAAGTTTACATTGCAACATTTGACTTGGAATTGTAGAGGAGTCTGTTTATTACTCTATCTAGTTCAAAATTACTATCACTTTTGGATGTTTTAAAGAAGACAGTTATTACCACTAGTTATTGATGAAAGTGCAAGATTTTTCTTGTTTATAATTCCTTTCTCGTACATTATTTCACGCAACAAATCAATAAATAGGTGAATCAAATTCCAATGTAAGGGTATGATAGAAATTTGATCACAAAGCACAATTATTTTAGATCAAATATTTTGTTCAAAAGTGACAATTATTTTAATCCGAAGGGAGTATCCCCTAAAATAAACAATACTGGATTTTTTGGATAGTGGATTGTTTTTCATTGAAGCGGGTTTTAATGTAAAAATTTACTCCCTCTCTGTCCCAATATACATGTTCAAAATCATTTTTGATCAAGAGTTTGGGACGTGGGTAGTATTAGATTAAGGAGTTGTGATGCAGGTCAACGTGTGGAGCGGCCGTGCAAGACGGCGGCAGTCGCAAACGGGCTTGAACGTATTTTATAATTTTAGGTTTAATTTTAATTTTATTTATTATTTTTATTGTCATTTTCGGATTTAATATTAGGTTGTTAGTATTTTTGGTATTAGAAGTATATTAGGACTTTATTTTAAGGTTTTATTGATTGATTAGGTTACTATATAGACTAGGGTTAATTTGGAAAGTTTTTGACTTGTTTTTCAAGTCCTAGGATCACTATATAATTAGGGTTATATGTAATTCCGAATTTCAGTTGTTGTTTAATAAAAATTGAGTGTTTACTCTGTTAAATTCGAAAGTTTGAGTGTTTTCCTTTCGTCCAATTCCCGGAAATCGTGCGCGATTCAACGTGGGTTGAACGTGGATTGAAGGTCTCTTGCTAGGATCGATTAAATTCCTCAAGCAATTGACATCTATCAAGTCTTCCGCTACGTCAAGTTGTATAGTACAATGTCGTATGCATTAATATATTGTACACTTCAACACCTTAAAGCTTATGATGTACAAGTATTTTTTTTTGATAATGCCAAAATCGTCAAATCAGTCCAACTCCAAGCGATGATTGCTCCGGTGATTGCAAGGCCTGAAAATAAGAGAAAATACGTAAACTAAGCCGGGGCGGATCCGGCTAAAGGCCCTCCAGCGTGAGAGTAAGTTCACGGTTTGTATGTGAGAAAACAAATTGACAGAGTTTTCCCAATGTAAAAAGTAACGTACCTAATAATGAGCCATGGGGCTTGTATTTATAGGGATGAATTGATAGAATCCATGTTGAAGTGAACTTGTAAAGAGATAAGGTATAATCCTAAGAGAATTATATATGTTAAGGAGTCTTTGTTTGACTTGAAGTGGTGTTGGTAATTATAATCCTGATTGTATCATTCTTGTATGTAAAATCCTTGTTGAATAAGGACTGTATAACTGCTAGTCGGAACGCCGAGGAACATAAATGTTTTACCTCGGCCTTGGAAAATAGTCCGAGGTAAATGATTCTGCTTCCTCGTCATTTGGAGA